>JABFPN010004372.1:0-15323 GCA_022817305.1 Leptoteleia sp. ZL-2020
GTGCCGGTCGTTTTTTAGCTCTTGATCGGCACACCATCGGGCCGATTGTCCGCCGACCGTCGGCCCACGTGTTTTTGGCGTTTCATGCCGACCGTCGGGCCAGCCGTCTATTTTTCTACCTGGGCATGCTTCTAACCCAGCACTTATCCAGATTATGCTCCCAGACGTCATTCAAATTTCATCCAGATATCTTATCCAAATTCTTTTCAGATTAAATCCAATTGAACTTTTCCACGCGACAAAGTTTCGCGTATGTCTTTTATTAACAAATTTTATTCTGATTATCATCGCATTTGTTAATATGCCATTATTTTTCTTAACGTAATAATTACATTTAATTTCTTTTTTCCTCTTTTTTTTTTATTAATCCGATAAATTTCAGCGTGTTCGTTAATGTTCTCTAAATACATCGATAGGACTTTAATTCCCGATACGTGAAAAATGAAACTCGACCTTCTTCTTTTATAGATCTTGTTTCTTCAAAGTGATTGATGACGCCGGAATATTTCGTCGAATGTTAAACATAACTTTAAAGGTATCGATTGACTTAATATACGCAAAATTTCTGTATAAAACAAACGAATTAATTACCTAACAGTTTTCAATCTCATTTAATGGCTGCAAGTTAAATGTACACGGGGGAAAAAGCCATAAAGCTTATCTAAAAACAGCATTAATTCAACATAATGTAATAAAACATTAAAGTTACATGTGCTCTGTACCAAAATCAATGAATTAACAGTGTTGGATTAATATGTAAAGTTAACATGTTATACTGTCTTGTTCTATAATTATCAAGTTTACATTTTATAACAAATTTCTTTCTTTTTCGATTATCAGTTGCTTTCGTCTTGATTTATAGAATTATTATGAGTTAATTTATACTTTTCAGTAATAGTTAGTATATTACGCACCAAGGGAGATTCAAATGGATATCCACCCTCTCGTGCAAAGTTTATAAGCCGAGCCGTAGGCGAGATTTGCAATTCGCACGAGATATGGATATTTTTCGTCACGAGGGAACGAGAAGAGCCATTTTTCCGAAACTCTCTAGGGAGGAAAGTAGCGTTTCCTTCCCCAAGTGACGAAAGTTAATTTAACATATTTCAATATTAACATTAAATCAATTTATTACTTTTGTATATTTTGTATTGAATTATTCAAATAAAACAATTTGTTTATTTTAATATTAATAATATTATAACGTATGGTTTACATTATTTCACAATTTAAATATTACAAGCACGCCGTTTAGAGTCAACACGGTCAAGTTATTATGGTTTGAAAACATTGATTCGATGTGTTTATTTTTTCCCGTATATACTAAATGAAATGCGTACTGTTTACGAGATTAAAACTGAATTTAATTATTTCGATACTTAATGAACTAATGAAAATGTGAATTGCGTTAAGAAAAGAGCAATTTGATGTATCGAACCACAAAATTGTTATACTTTGACCATTTCATATGTAGGGCTGAATTCTCAGTTTAAAAGTTTGACAAATTTGCGATATTGCCTTGATATTTTGCTAACTTTCCATAGTAATAACAATATGTTTTCTATAAAAGTATCAACAAATTAGTATTTAATTTGTTGATGTAAATTTAAATGGATTGGTTTTTTGTTGCTTATCCATTTAAGACAAAAATTCAAGTCTAACAACTTTTTGCTCTACATTTATATCAATCTATTGATATTAGTAATATACGTAACATTTATTACTGTGATTGAATTGTAACAGTTATTTATAATGTACTCATTTGATACAAGTGTTACAGAATTTAATTTCATTTTTTGTAACATTTGAAGCTTATTTTTTTCAAAGGTTTTACTTTTTATTTATGAAATATTATTAATAAGCGACCAAAATTAAAAAAAAATTAAGCAACTACTGACGTAGAGACCTTGATCCGTCATTAATTTTTTACATTTAAATAAATATTTATCATATATTTAATATATGTTTGATAAAGCTATTAATATTTTAATAGCTTTATCAAACAACGACAAAAGTTTTGATGCATTTAAATAAAAATAACAAGTTAGATCGATTATAAAATAAACTATCGCAGCTCAACCATTTAGATTCAAAATTACTTAGATAGAATAGAACTTTATTCCATTTTTATTTAAAATTTTTAAATAAAACATATGATACTATTTCCAATTGTAAACTACAAAAATATTAAGGTTAATTGGTGATAGAAAAGTGAGTTTTTTTTTAACAAATTCAATATTTCTAATCAAGTTTCTTATCTAATGATATTATATATTAAGTTCACAAAGTTTCATTAAAAATATTTAATCAACATATTTTATTGCACTCCAATAAATTTCCATAGCATTTACGTCAGAATAGGTGTGAAAAAAAAGTTATCAAAAAATGAATTAAACGTCGAGAAGGAAAAATTAGTTTGATTGCATTAGAAATGAGGCGTTCCGTTGCATTAGATTGTAGAATAATTACATTAGCTTCATCTTCTAATATTTATTTTATTGTTGACGTTGCATCATAAACGCTAAATGAAATAATCGTAATGGCACGTTCGAATAACGTTGCGAATGAAAAATTGCACCATAACAGTTTTATTACCAAAGTTTGAGGCATAGTAGTTTTATTTAATTTAATTATTTGAACCTCCATAAAGATTCGAAATTATATATGCAACGACATTAGAGCACACCATTGGAAATATGACAGTAATCTTAAGTATATTAAGCAGTCGGGTATATAAACTAAACAATGAAAATTATTGCCACTTACGGAAATCTTAAGTACGCACGTAATTTCGCAACTCTTAAAGACACGATTCCGCCATTTATTTAACGCAATATTTAAGTGAAGGATGCGATCTCTCGCCTCGCACAATTTGATAAATCGGCTAAAGAAAATATCTCGCGCAATTTAAAGGGTATAGCGAGCGAACTCATTTGTAATTAATCAGCAAGAAATTCAATCAGTCAGTAACAAGAGTAATCACTCAGTTCCAGCGAGTAATCTGTTCCTTATCAAATGGCATACCGAATCTCTCGATTCGATCGCAAGACTTGAATCTCAAAAAAAAGGATAAAAAAAACATAAATACGAGAAATATGCCCCTCCCTCTCCATGTGTACTTTTCATGGTGGTGGTCTCGCGACCAATGCCTTCAAGTTTCTTAAATGGCATTTTCTCCCTCGGCGAAAAATGCCCAGGAAAAATAAATAACCAACATTATCTTCCCCGTAGTTCGGGAGGAAATACCCCAAACAGGGTGCAATAGTCATAAAAATACCAACCGTTTTAGAAGATAAACAGGCCTCGTTGAGATAAAGATGATGGGTCTCCCATCTGCGAAGGAACTTGCTCGACAGTATTTTGCTGGCGAGAGTTCTGCTGTGGTTGAGATAACAGACCTGAATATCACCCTCCTCAACTGGCTTGAAGCGAGGTCCGTGAACACCCGGGCTGGGGCTGGGGCTGCTGGAGCCGCTGACAGAGGATGCCGCACTCTGACCCTCCAAATTCGGGCAAGACCTGGCCACCGGCAGGCAGGCGGTGGTCTCCAGGTGGTCCGGCTTCAAGTGCGACTTGCTCGAGGTGTTCTCCTCGGTGAAGGAGCCGGAATCCGTGTCGGGGAAGCTCTCGGTGTTGAGTTTGGGATTGGTCGAGAGCTGGGGCGAGCTGGTGCTGGTGGAGTCTTGTCTCATGGCGCAGCCATTGACCGAGAGGAAGCCGTAGAAGGGGGGCACGGCCGAGTTGGCCGTTGCCGTGGGGCTCGAGGGGAACGACACGGCCGTTTCCTCCGGCTCGGTCTCACGGTCGTCCTCCTCGTCGTCCTCCACCGAGTCGACGTCGTTCTCCTCGGGATCGCTGAACTCGTTGTCGGAGGTCGGGACGCCGTTGACCATGGTGAAGATGCCGGGGGAAACGAGGCCGTTGGCTTCCTTGGGGCGGTTCTTGTTGGGCGACCAGCCGTTCTCCATTTCGGTGCTGACCGCCAAGTGGTTCACGTGGCCCTCGCTGGCCGAGGACGGGGGCGAGGTCTTGCCGGAACTGAGGGAGTCGCACGAGGTGAGGCTGAGCAGCAGCCGCTGCCGCCAGTTCTTCTTGTCCTGGGGCAGTTTCTCGTCGAAAATGAGCGGGTCGCGGGGGGACGAAGGCACGTCCGGGCCCGGGGACAGGGGCTCGGTGTCCAGGTAGTCGGTGCAGACGTTTGGCAGCGTGTCGGTGCTGTCGCTGGCGTCCGACACCGAGAGCTGGTCGATGTACTTGATAGAGGAGGACACGGAGTCGTCGCTGGCGGCCTCGGAGCTTCGCCTGGGTATGTCGCGGCAGCTGGCCTCCCGCGAGGTCAGCTTCGTCTGGCTGAGGGTGCCCCGGGACGCCCTGGAAAAGGGACTCTGGAAGCAAAACATGTTCGCACTCCGGCACTGAATTCGCACTGTCGCTCGTACACTGTCACTGGGTCAATAGTCGGGGCTTCAGCCGCGCACTTTTTTGCGTACACGCCGGAACATGTCGATGGCACCGTTGCCGTGGGTTCCTACGCGAGTACCCGGTCCATGTCGGGGCGCGCGCCACTGGTCGATCACGGGGCTCTGTTATCTTCGCGTTTGCTCTGCGCTGCTAACACCTGGTGCTCGCGTCGCCGGGCACTGACTAAGCCGAGTTTATATCCCTCTCTGTTTTTCCGCCAGCGGTCGCCTGCGACGCCGAAATCGAGAGGCGTGTTTCTGACGCGCGGACCGAGTAATAGCTCCAGGTGGGGAAGAACAAGGAGAAGGAGAGCACGAGGCCGGGGGAGGGGAGAGAGCAACGTCGCGGCGCGCAGCGTCGGATCGATGGCTATGTGACCGGGAGTCGCGTGCCGAATTACTCACCCGATGACAGAGCGGAAGTCGACGCTCGCCGATGAATGCGGGCTCGCACCATCCGAACCGTCCGGATCTCACTGCCACGACAGTTTAGAACCATCCAACTCTTCGGCAAATGTCTCCCAAGGTTGCCACAAGGAAAAGCCTTGCCTCGTTCGGGCTCGTATTTTATCCTTTTTGCTTTTCTCTTGATTAGAAATAGTCTCGAAGTTCGAGTAAAATCTGCTGCTCTTCATTCCATGGTGAATTTTGCAATCTTATAGTATAATACGTATTTGGACTTACTGTACTTATGGTTAAAATTACCATGAGAAATAAATAGTACATAATGGTATTTTTACAGCACTGTGAAAGTTTTTCTTCTATTTCAACTGTACCGAATTTTTCGGAATGCGGAAATGAGAATTTAATGGTCGAGAATTGAAGGTGACGGATGATGAAATTGTTTAGATTATATCGTAGTTTCCTTCTTTCCCTAAAAACTGAACGGAAGATTTTTTGGCTTAATTATTGGGGCCTTTAAGATCACTCGCAAAACTAAAATACACGAGTTTAACTTGAACGAATGCCCGCCTCAAGCGCGTATAAAAACATTTCACACTGCAACTACGCGTGCATTTAACGTGCATTACACATTTCTACAACTTACAATTGATTAACTAAATTGCCTAGAAAATACACGCAAATATTTATTTTTTAAGTAATATTAAATTTTAGTACGCAAGTCCCTTTTTACTTATAAAACATATAATATGTTAAAATATAAAATAATATATTAGTTTCTCTTTTATCGTTGTATATTAGAAACTGTATTTTATTTTCTTTGAAGATAAGTTTCACAAATGAATGATTAATTGAGAACACCCAAATGAATATGCTATTGTTAAAGATGTAGATAACGAGGAGTAATTAAATTCTTAGATATTAAAATTACGTTGATAGTAATTATAATGTAGAATGTCGAGTATTATCATAAAACGTCGTCGTAATGTTAAAGGGATGATTTTAGTAATACTCTTGAGATATACGCCGACTTTACCCTAAGGGAGCATGCTGCTGCCAACATTTAACATTAAATCAATGTTGATGAAAAAGAGGTAAATGGGTATTATATAAACGTTGCCATAAGGTGAATTAAATATTGAAGTAAAACCAATATTCAATGTCAAATCAACGTTGCATGAACAAAAAGCCTTTTTATTGTGTCAAGCGCTGATTCAGTCCTGATTACTTGAAATAATAAGCGTTTTTCAAAAGTAAACTTTTTAAATAATAAAAATTAAAGAACAATTCGTCATTTGTTTAAGATTTAAAACCAATAAGTACATCTTATTATTGCTGTGAAATGACGGTGCAATTAAAAGTGTATTAAATCATTATGACGTGTTTTCGTAATTATTCAATTGTTTTATTTAGAAGACTCGACAACTTCTATTCAGGCCAACTTTTGGTACAGCGAAACGTCACGAAAACACATAAGAATTATCATAACAGTTGAATAAACACGCGTGTTAAAAAAAGGATGTTTTAAATTTAAGACGTAATGTCATTTCTAACGCTATTAAAATAATGAAAGGTCGCATGTAACTTTTTACTACCGCCGTTATACCAAATTCCTCATTATTATGCATATTATTTTCCTTTTGCGACATAGTTTCCTTGAAATTTTAAATTAATATGATAATCTTAAATATAGCTTTTTTTTTCTCCGCGCAGACCAAATTCAAAAGAAGAAAAAAGATTTAAAAAAATGCCGGATGTTATTAAAGTACTTTTGACGCTTCGTATTATAATAATTACAAAATCCGACTTCGAAGAATTTAAAATGTAAAACTAATTGACAGGTCTTTTCCGTAAATAAATCATAATGGATTTACTTGAAATTTATGCGCCGTTTTGTTTCATAGCTTTTTTTTTGCTCAAAACCTCCAATGAGAGTAGTTAATCATTAAATACCAAACTAGTTGATTATTTCGCAGTTGAATTCTACTAGATACAATTTTCCGATTAAAGTTAGAAGGAAATTCAAGCACATCGAATGCACTTTCGCAGCTAGTTCATGACATAATCTCAATGGGGATATGGCATAGGTGCGGCATACATAAAAACGGCTGATAAGGAGTAAACGTAAACCTCATTTGCGAAATATTTACTTGGCAACTTTACAGATGTTATTGTACGTGCTGATACTAAGAACACACTAAAAGAAATAAAACAGTATAGTATCGTTTACTACGTTTGTAATACATAGTGGAATGATTTTTCCTTTCATTTTTCATTTTTACAATATTATATAATTTAACTTATATAAGTATTGAATATTGACATTTATATAATAAATATTACTATATAATACTGAGGAGATTGCGAATAATTACAATTCATACCGCGATTTTTCTATGTGTAGTAAATTTTACCATTTTATTTCTTTCGGTGTATTTCCTGCATTAATGTTAAATGTTCATAAAAAGTTGAATAGTTATTGCTGCACTCGCGTTGGAGAGGGGGGGGGGGGTAACAAAAAAGTCAATAATCAATCAGTTTGTCATGAATAAATTTTACGTGTCGTACTGGTAAAGTTTTTAAGCTGTTGTCATAGAAATAGAAAAGAAATAGGAAACTTGGATTTCGACTTCTCAAAAGCATCATAATAATTAATTTATTCCTTTTAGTTTAGAAAAAATATTAATTGTTTCTTTCTAGATTTTTCCTATTATTAGTTCATCCATATGGCGCGTTGCCAAATGTAAGTTCTCAATAGGTTTCCCAATTCGGGTTAACGAACTCGAGGACGTACAGAAACCCACCGAGTTTAGTCAACCCCTAGTTCATTGTTTTGTCAGGTAATTAGAAGGGGGGACTGTGTTTGCGCCGAAATTGATGTTTTATATCGATTTGTGTACATATCAGATAATATATACAATGATTTTGAACCCCATTCCAAAAAGCAAACAACAATGAGATTACAGGATAGATGAAACGCATCATTGCGCATTCATATATCAATAAACACACAGCATACTAATATATTCTGTATAATTAAATATAAATACAATTATTATCGTGTTCAACAGTACTTCAATTTTTATCGTGTTATGTATCACAGTTTAAACATTCTTTCAAATTATTTCAAAGAAAAATTAAACTTCAATTAAATTTCGATTCATATTAATGTTGATAATAACAGTATTATCCAAATGGTATATAGGCGTTATCCGCATATAATCGCATTACAATAATGATTGGTGTAAAAGTAAATACATTTTATATTGTTTTGGCACAAAAGCAACGCATTGAATTGGAATCAATGATTCTAATAGTCGTTAATGTATTTCGTTTAGTGTGTCATTTATTTTTATTACAACATTTTACTAATTCCGTGAAATACTACTTATTTATCAGAAAAAAAATGTGTAAGCTCTGAATTATTCGTTTTTTTTTTTTTTTATTTTTAAAGATTGTATTTCTAGCAAACATTTTGGTCAATGTGGCAAAACCTATATCAGTAGAATGATTTACCTGCAACTTCTGTCTGAACCATATAGGCAAAACACAATTAACTAATGCTGTTGCATTAAACTTATTTTCAAGCGAAGTTACACATATTAATATTAAATTAATGATAAATCATAAGCAACCAACAAATTTGTTTATTATGAAATGCAAATTAATAAAAACTACGAGCTAAAATTAACTTATTATTGATCAAAAGATTGTTAAGAAAAAAATAATAATTTTTAATAAAAATTTTACTAGTTTGGCATTATATTTGCAGAATTTCATTATATGGCAAACTAAATTATGTAAATTTAATAAATCAGTTTATTAAAAATTGTTATTCCATATTAATCCATATGTACAGTTTGACATTCTGTCCTATGAACGGCATAAGTTAGAGACACTGAATAGTGACAATTAATGGACAAAACATGTAATAAACAGTTTGTCAAAAATTAAAATTCAGTTTATTAAAATTTGAAATCCCTTTATATTTTCTTAATGTATTCAATTCATATTAACAATTTAATTGTTCACTTGTAAAATATTAATGAATTTCATTTTATAAATTAAACTTGATATGATTAAGCATTAACACAGATTAATTATTAGTCATTATAAATGCCAGTTGTTTTATTCAAATAATATGATTCATTATTAAACTGTACATTCAGAACGTTGTTATAATCCTACACGATATTTTTTCATACAGACGTCAGTTATACTAATTTTTTTAATATCTTCCAATTCTGTCTTAAAGCTTTAACTAAAACTAAATTAAATTTGGTCTTTCTAAATCCTTAAATACTTTGTCATTTAATTAAAAAATCGTTTGCTTAATTTTCAATAAAATTCTTTATTTTATTAAAGAGGATTTTACAAGGTACTTATCAGTTAAGTATTAATCAAATTATTCTAGACTCGTATGAAAATCTGTTCACATCATCATTAAATACATGAAAAAAATGTTGGTATCGTAGACATACCCATTGATGGGACGAATCATGCACTTTCGATTGGTACAGATCTTGTATTTTTCGGAGATGCACCGTAAAAGCGTGTCTGCAACAATAAATGCCTTTTATTTTAGTACCAAAGTTTTAGTTTTTTTCTAGACTTTCAGACGTGCATCTATGTCAAATTTGATGTACTGCAATGATGTAAGATATTTATATAAAAATTTTACTGTTTTAATAAGATTTCAAGTATATACATCATCTTAAACTTAACCATTACTTTTGGTAAACAGTAAAATGTATGTGCATGCCTCAACATACATTCATAAGTATAACATATATGATTGATATTATAGTTAAATATATTCATATGACTCTCTAATACATTAAAAAATAGTCAATTGTTTCTCTTAAAGAGTAAATTTTTATGTCTTATTTCTCTCAGTATATCAAATTCAAAGGGCAACAGTCATTCTGGAAGTAAAGTAGTGTGTCTGCTTTACCAACATTTTTCCCCTTCGTCGATAGAAATAATACTTACGTAAAGTATATAACCTTTATCATTTTCTTAAAAAACTTTTTTATTAGTGAAATATAAATTGTATTGTAAAAATGTACAATTATTTTGAATTGACACATTTGATATTTAGGTTCCACTTATTTCTATCAGTTCCAATAATACATATATACAATATGAACAATTTCATAAAAAGTGGCAAGTTGAAAAGGAAAAGTTGATTTCTAGCATATGTACACTATACTGTTAAACTATAATCTATATTAATATTTATAACAAGTTTTATTAAATAATTATAAAGAAGTAAAACAGTTATTGTTTAAAAGCAACAAATAAATCCCGAAAATCTGATAAAATTATAAATTTATATGTTTATAATGAAATTATAAACATATAATCTTCCATCATCTCTCCTATGATTCTTTCAAAATACACAACTAAATGTCAAACTAATCAAAGCTAATGTTGTGTCGTGTATGGACGAAGATAACTAATTTGTTCTCTGTAAATAGATTTTTTTACTCCATTTAGGGCAAATTGTCCTACTTTTTGGATACAGACGAGAAACCCTTGCTTTTTGCACCATTGGGGAGTAAATGCGTTCTTCTCTCCCTTATTGCATATTATTAAATTTCATAATACAAATCAAATTTGGAGGTTTTTAAATTAATTTATTAAATATTCAATGATATCTGATCGAAAGACAACAAAAGCATATGGAAAGGTCGTTAGCAAAGTATTTCCTGGTTTTAATGTATGATTTTTGTAATGCATCGGTTTTGTAGTACTCGTTTCCTTTATGGCAACTACCACTTATCTTTGTTGATGAAAAGTTGCTTCTTGAGGCAGTTTTAAGTTTTCACGGCTTTCAGCCATCCAAGCTTCAATTTCTTCAACCCTGCAATTAATAAGAAAAAAAAAAGATTAATCATAGTAATAATAAACAATTATATTTATCATTCATTAAGAACTTACGTTCTTGGAACATCAGTCAAATTTTCCACGCCATTTTCTGTAACTAAGACATCATCTTCAATTCTCACTCCTCCAAAACCACGATATTTAGAAATTTCTTCTTTAACTAAGAATTTTGATTGGTCGGGATTATTAAGCGCTGCATCTAGGAGCTGAAAAATATAATTTATAAAAATTTGCATTTAATGTTGTATAATATAATAAAATAAGGTAAGAAATACAAAGGTTTCTCTCCAAATTGTTTATCTTGTAACAAAAGAAAAATACTTTTCTTTTCTGTTGTACTTTTACTACAAAATATCATATGCAATAAGTGTACAAAAAAGAGGATGAAAACACCATATTAAAATATTTCTAATTTTTAAATTGTTGTAGTTACATTGAAGTAGTCTGAACTAAAAATATGTTTATATACTCACACAGTCAATAAAATAACAACCCGGTTCCACCGTAAGAACCATTCCAGCAAACAATTCGCGAGCAGTTCTTAATCTTCTTAGTCCCGGTTGTTTCGAACGTTCTGGGTGTCCCTTCAAATATCCCCCGACGTCGTGCACATCTAGACCCATCAAATGGCCAAGACCATGCGGTTGAAACACTTCATTTAGTCCATTTGCGATCATATCTTTGACATCTCCAACCAATAATCCTCCAGCTACCAAATTCGTCAACATCACCTTGTTCGCCAATAAGTGCATATCTGTCCACATGACTCCTGGTTTCATAGCTGATATTACAGCATTTCGAGCATCCAAAACGGCATTGTATATTAATTTCTGCTCTTCCGTAAATTTTCCATTAGCCGGAAAGCTACACGTAATGTCTGCTGCGTAGCCGAAGTAATTTCCACCCATATCGAAAAGACTGGAAATCAATAGTTAAATTCCAATCTGAATTTCAATTTTACATTAATGTAAAGTTAATAATTAATGATTAAGAAGTTACATTCAACATTTAAAATAATGAGAGAATTTGATAAAATTTTGCAAAATTGTTCAAAAATTTTCATTGTTTAATATCAGAAAATGTCATTTAATATAGCCTTTCATGGACTTCATTATAAATTGATATAAAAAAGACTGAAGAAAAGGACACAACATTTTAATTTTTTTTAATATAATTTTTCTCTGATCACGATAATATATATTAACATTTGAAATGACTCAGTATTTACATAACGCAGATAATTTTTCATTTTTATAAAATATAAATTTAGAAAAGCTGAAAACAATTTAAAAAAGAAGAATAAAAAGTTGATATTTACCACATATCTCCATCTTTTATCACTCTATTATTAGGGGCAGAAGCATGTCCATAATGCAAAATCGATGAATTATAACCAGAGCCGCATATGCATGTGTAAGAAACATGTCTGCATCCGCCTATCGCGTACACGTAGTGAAGAAATTCAGCCTCTGCTTGAAACTCAGTTAGACCAGAGCGTACCTTTCTCATTACAACTTTATGAGCATCTGAACTGATTTTGATAACATACCGCAACACATCGATTTCTTCTGGTGACTTGATAACACGACTGAAATACAAATAAAATATTTAATGTTTAATTAATACTACGGAAAATAGTTGCTATGATTTTTGACGAAAATACATCGTTCATATATACCATTTACAATTACAACAATTAAATCAACTGTTTTTATTTATGTATTTTTGATTATTTATATCCAACATCAGATAAAGCATTAATATTTATTAAAATTTATTCTTTCTGATAAATAATTTTTTATATTTTCATTGTTATACAACTCATTCAGCACAGTAAAGTCAAGAGTTACAACTTCAAATCCCAACTTCCGTAGTTGCCTTATTTTCATAGCGAAAGGGCCAATTAAAACATCGGATTCTTTACAATAATACTCGGGTAAATTGATGAGTATTGCTATAACTTGATCTTTGTGTTCTCCTATATTTAATTTAAAACTCGTCGTTGTTTCCGACATCGAATGTATCATTACATCTATTTTGTAAAAAACAGTTTTTGGTAAAAGCGACAAATAAACGTCTCTAGAAATTTGTCTTTTATGTCCAATTAATTTCCTCAGTTCCGGAACCACGTCATTTATCGTTCTGTAAATTTTAACATTTGATTGTAAACTTTTTACATCACTATCAATTGGCAACATAGGACCTTTATAGTTTTTACATTCAATGCTCATAGCCGAATCCAACATTTTTAACTTTTCTCTTAATTCCATTACGTAATCGATATCTTCATTTAACTTTTCCAGAAAATGTGTTGAAAAGATCTCATTGGCAAAACCAGTAAAATATCTGTCAAGATAAACGCAAGACAGCATTATATCCAAAATTTCCTTGGGACTTAAATATACGAAATTCGAATGCAATGATGCCTTCAATGCTTTCCAAAATTGAGCTTCATTTTCAGGTTGATAATTTAATAGTCCAAAGCAAGTTATAAACATTTCAAGAGAACACGCCGGAAAATTTAAAGCATATTTAGTAAAGTATCTGCTTAAAGTATCCAAAATCTTCACATTTCTTAATTTTATTTCTTTACAATAATTAGCTAATGTGACAAATAGATCTGTATCTTTGTATCTGGAACTTTTTAAATCGATTAATTTTTGCAGACTAGATTCTATAACAGGACTATAATATTTGATCTTGATTAAGCTTTTGATAAATTTAATTTGTTCACTGTCAGGTATCGTTAGAAATTTTTGTTCAGTCCATTTATTGATAATAATAGAATATTCGTAAGATGATGATTCGATTGAAAACACATTTAAGATTTCTGCCAATTGATATCCAGACATGGCATTCCACTGACGTCTCAATTTGTTATCCAATATATTTTGAACCTTAGAATATTATTTTAAAATATGTATAAACCATTTTTGGTAGCATTGTAAACATGATAACAGAAATATATATTTAAAGGACTAATGTAGATTTATAATGAATTAAAATGAATATGCATTCGTTAATATTTTAAAAAACAGTAGAGTTTTCATATTACTTCTATTTACATGAAAATTTTTTTTTATTAACTAATTACTTAAAAGTATAAGACTGAATTAAATGCTGTGTACCATAATTTTACTTTTGCTAAAATATTTTAGTATCTTGAATAATGATGGTAAATTATATGTGTCTATATACTTTTCTCTTCCTTTAATTCCAACCCATAACATGTCAATAATATAAAAATATTCAACATTTTTGTAATATACTAAAGTCTTAATGATTTGTATCAATTGCATCAAGGCAAATTCGTTATTACAACATCGTACTAAAGCTTCTCTGCAAAGAATGTCTTTTAAAGCATTTCTTTCGGGGCTAAGCTTGTCCTTTTTTAGCGCAATAAGCCCTTCCAGGATTGTTTCACTTTCTCTGCTTTTAGCAATTACTTCCACCAGTTGTTCCAAAATTATATTCCTATCTTTGCACGCATACTTAACTCGGATTTCCTTGTCTTGCCTTCTTTTATTGATATTTTCCAATTCAAAGATTCTATTCAATGTTGATAATGCCATTCTACTATTAATTTCTTTCATAATCATTGCTTCCGTTAAGGTGCATCTTAAAATATTTTAGATATTTTTACTAAACAATATCATTCAATAAGCATGATCGTCTAGATGGAATACCTGTTTAACTTTGAAGAGTTCTTCAAATTTTCTATCAGAAGATCAACGTCAGGAAGAGTAGAAGTTTTTGGTAAATCATCACTAAACAACACTGCTACACCCTCGTCAGTTTCAATATGCATTTTAAAACCAAACTTTTTTTTATACGCCAAATAGGATGATCGGCGTTTTGGCGAAATATCTATAAGCTTGTGTTTATCTTCTTTTTTATTTGCATCATTACTCAACACAAAAGCATAGTTAGCCTTCACAAATGTGATTTATTAGATCTCCATTAGATTGCTATATAAGTTATATTTCATTGAACAAAAACCTTTTGCACTATCGTTGGTAATTCCTGGATGCTCGAACCTTCTTGCACAATAACATTGGTTTGCGTCAGTTGTCTTTTGGGCTTTGAATGAAACATCTCCGTTATAGTAGAAAAAATTTCTGGAATTTCTTGACTGATTAACGTGATACATTTTTTAGAAGGACGTATTGTGCTAAGCCACATTCAAAATATTCTTTATAATTTTCCGTTAGTAATAAATGTGTACTGTTGTAAGTAATACAAGTCTTTGGACTTTGTTAGTAACAAAAAAATTTTTTATGAATTTCTAATTTTGTTATTATTTACTTTTGACAGCTACTGAAGTTGGGTACAAATCAACTGATTTCAGAACAAAGTTTTATACATGTTTAAACCAGATTTAAAGTTAATGTTATTGAAAAAGGTAAAAATATGAATATTTTGAATTATGTAATTGTTATTAAAACTTTATAAATTATAAATTAAATAAATAATTAAAGATTTCAGATTTCAATAAAATTGAAATTTCAATTTAATTTCCGGTTTGGTTAATTGAAGTATAATAAAATAAGTAATATGAATTCTAAATTTTAC
>JABFPN010004373.1:0-15322 GCA_022817305.1 Leptoteleia sp. ZL-2020
TCCCCCCCCCCCCTTGCCATTCATTAATGCAATGCCGATAAAATATGTTAATTGAATATGAAATGATTCATCGTGCCGCGATAGAATTGGTCGTCCAACTTGAGAGACGCGAAATCCAGGGAAGATTTGAGGGTAATTTAATTAAGGCGACGATTCGATCAATGATTTATGATTACTCCGCGTGTCCATAATTTGCGATGCAACGAAAGTTCTCGGAGCCGTGATTGGAAGTGGCGCGAAGTTTGAATCGTTTTTGATCCCGGCACAGATTTGACGCATAAATCCATGATATATCTAAGTAGGTGACGTCGGTGTGAATTTAGTTAGCGCCGTTTATCACCCGCCAGATAGAAGGCGAGGTGCGTGAAAACCGGTCGCTCTCGATTTCCTTCGTTCCTGCGCCAACCGAAGGGTACGAAGTTGCTTTTTATCGCGAGACACGTGCTCGCTTTTACCTCGGCAATCGCCGTGGCGGTTTGGAGTCGAAGCCGTGTGCTCGCGCCTTCTGACCGGTGCCCACTCGACCGTCTCTAGGTCGACGAAAGTTCTAACGGAAATCAGACTCGCTCAGTGCGGTACCAATGCATTTTGTGTTCGTTACCTGCAACAAGTTAGTTTACATTAACTCTTTTCTTTTCAGTCTCAGTTTTTTTTTTTTCAATTAATTATCCGGCAACCACAAAATCTTAAACTGGAAATACTTCTAGACCTTTCCATGCCAAATTCATTAATTTATTGATTGTAGAAATATTTAACGTTTATTAATTATATCATTAATAAAGAGATTCCAATTAATTGGAAAATTTATGTGCCAATGAAAATATGATACTTTTTACAAAATGTAATGTCAGTCTTTTCATTTGATTACATACTTGACAATAATAAGTTAATTTATTTATATAAGAAAGAATTATATAAGAGATTACAAAGTCAAAGTGCAGCATTATGATTTATAAGATGGAACTGAATTGCATAAATTGCAATATTCCACATTGCAGACAAATTGGTTAAAGAATGCACTGAGAAAAAAAAGTTGTACTTAAAATTACCATAACTTCTGGCGTTGGAAGGATATTGCCCGCAGTGTCTGCTATTTTACCATGCCATTGAGGTAAAACTTTATGTGTGATATAGTAAAATTTTATATTCAGTATGGTAATAATTACCATGAATCAAGGCAACTTTACAAGATTATATAAAAAATTTTACTGTACCGTATAAAAAATATTATTATCTTGGTATAGTAATTATATAAACATCATAAATGATATCTTTTCAATGTCAGAAGGTATAGTAATCGTTATTACAACTTTATTTTTTCAGTGTGTAAAATAGATACAATTTTGATTTCATGTTAAGAATTTTAAAGAAACTGGACTTGAGGGGGCTGGGGGGGCGGTTGAAGAGAAGGATTAAATAAGGAAGCTAATTAAGGAAAGCATTATTTATCAATGAAAGTTTCAAATAAATTTGAAAGGGTACAAATGAGTTTCCCATTTAATTTCCAGTGATTAGCGTTTCATTGGTTCTGGGAAAAGTTAACACAGAATACAGTTAGAATGCAAATGAAGTTTTCAACACTTTAGGCAAGTTAAATTTCAAAACTCGAACATAAAGCAAATAAAAAGGAAGAAGACATCCGTTTGTTATTAATGACATAAACATGTCGTTTAATTATACCAATAATCATAATGCCATTAAGCAAAAGTCAAATTGCCAAGTTTTTGTGGTTATGTAATAATCTCGCGTATGAGAAATCAGAGTCTTATCCAAGGAGCGTAATACGTTCAAAAGGTTCGGGTAAAACTGTCGTGTTATTATGCCAGCAGCATTGCACGAAACATGTATATTACACTTGAGGCTCAACGTCGATTATTATTATGCCACCAAAATTCCATGTAAATTTTCTTATCGTGTCGTGATTCGTAAAAATGGAAATAAGGTTTTTCAAAATTGTGCATAATGGTGGAACAAAAACAAATACGGTTTTGGATTGGGTCAAATTCCAAAGCTCAGGGCATACGATCAAAGATTTGCTTTTTTATATAACTAAAAATACGATGCAGAAATTTTGAAGCAATAAAATGTTGGAGAACAAGATTTTAGTTTAATAAAATTATAAATGATAAAAATTGGATTATAAAATTTCTCAGCGAGAAAGATAAGAGAGATTACAGTTAAATATTCAAAGTTTTTAAGAAAAATTTATCATTGCATAATTAGCAAGAAGGTGTTTGTAAAAAATCTCAAACCTTTAATCGCTTCATATATAATTTAATTTATTTTTATTTTAATAATTATTATAAATTTAATCGTTATATATAATTTATCATTTATCAAAAATATTATATAAAATATAACAATAATTATATATAAAGAAATATATAAATTGGATTAATAAATAAATCAATCAATTATAAATTTTAAGCATATTAATTTTAATTAAATAGCAATTATATTTTAATTGTATTAATAAGGATTTGGGACAAATTCTTTGAAACATTTTATAACTTATAAATTTTGACAAATATTTGATTTAAAATATTTTGTTGTAAGAATAAATTTATTAAATATAATTAATTAATAAGTGGTACATATAATTGGAAGAAAAAAACATTTCTTGTGCATAATAACATTTTAAATCACATTATAACAAATTCACCAAATTATATTACAAAGTTATACAATTATACAATGATAATGTACAATGATTAAAACATTGATTTCCATTTATTTCAAATTTTGACATTTATCCCAATCAATCCATAAAATATTTGTCAAGTAAAAAAATGTTTTGCTTGAGTGAATCATGATAAAATAGAATTAGCGTTCAAATATTATGTCATACTAACAAGATAAGTATATTTATTCTACAATGAAATACTATTTAAAAATACTATATTTCTTATAAAACAAAATAAAACCTATCGAAATCTTGCTTGCATTCAATCTTGCACCCAACAACTTGCCCTAATTAATCTCCAACGCAATGATTACAAGTAAATAAAATAACGTTAGCAGGTTCGTAAAATTGCTAATTGATATCACAGAGCGAGTTGACGTACTGGCGGAGAAAATATTGCAGCTTGAAAACAAACGCCGCTCGTTTGTGCAGTCATGTTGTAAATTTACGTTGCATATGTAAATGTAAATTGTTCTATTTCCACGGTTAACGGGGGATTTGGGGTCACTTTTTTGTAAGCGACGTATTTATAAATGAAAATGAAGTTGGCGCAGTAAAAAAGTCGCGGCGGTTGGTTTCGTTATTCGCTTATTTTGAATGTTCAGGGAAGGTGATTTCCGGGTTGATTAGCGAGCAGAAAGTCGTTGCGGCTCCACGCCCATTGAAATGGCACACGGCGAATCGCGAGCGTTTCCTCACCTTGATTATCAGCTCGATCTCGGGCACGTCCCCGTTGGTCGTACCGTTCTCGTGGCCGTCATCCGCCATTGTTAGCGATGTTCGCGGTCCGCCGTGGAACGTTTATTTTCGCGTCACACTAAAGCACTCTCGGACGTCCGATTTGGACCGATCGCAACTAACCGTAGCTCTAAAAGCAAATAGGAAACGCGGTGGAAACAGCTCAGAAAACGTTCAACCACTCGCCACGAAACTCAACTGAATTAGACCGTCCACGGCGGGGATCGGCGTAATCGTGCGCGATTGGCCGCGGTACGTGGAGACATCTGTAATTGAGGTTGAACGGCGAGCAAGATAGTGGGAGGGAGGACTCGATCGGTAATTCAACTTTTTTTTTTAACTGACATTTTTCGATTTTTACTTATGATGTTATAATGTTTATTGTAAGCGGTATTTGATCCAATTCAGTAAAATAAAAATTTAATGATCACTCTGAATAAAGGAACACAGGGTTTCATAAGAGAAAAAGATCCTCTCTCTTAAGAATTCCTGCGGTTCTTGCAACAGAAAATGAGGAAGCAGTGTGAAGGTTTTTAGGCCGGGGCTCGCACTTGAAGTTGGTAACAAAGTGTTCAAAAAACTACTCCGGTTCTCTCTCACGCAATACTTTCTCTCTCACTCGCATTAGTATAATAATGAAAACGACAGAGGAAGTATTTTATAAATGAGAACCGGAGTAGTTTTTTGAACGCTTTGTTACCAACTTCAAGTGCGAGCCCCGGCCTAAAACCCCGGGGCGTTTTATTTTTTCTTAAGTATCCGTTTATGCACTCAAAAACAAAAGAATGTAAAGTTTGTATACATTTTGTAATTTAAATACGTTTTATTCTTCGTTCCCATTTTATTTTACCATATTAAAGTTACATTTAGGAAAAAGCGGGATATTTGAATTTACAAGTCGGAACTATGTATACAAATATATATTCAATAAATAGGTATAAGAAAAAAATCAATATAATTTTTATGTTCATAATTTTGGTTTGGTATTCTTTTTTTTTAACTATAATCGGTAGTCGGGCTTTTAATTAAAGCAAATAACATTCTGACTATTTAGTTAAAATATTTCTAACTATTCACTGTATAATTTGATTGCTTAGTTTCAAAGCAATTGACATTCCAAGATTTATAAGTTGGACAAAATGGCAGATAAGATGTACATTTCCATCTGTAAAAGACAATTAATCAACAAATTAATTATCCGTACGCAAGTTTTTTTAAAATCACAGCAAGAGTGATATTTTACAAAAAAAGCTTTATTTGCGTTAAATAAATAATGTAAATCTACCTTCTTATTAAATTCATTCCAAAAGGAAAATCATACGTAGAAGGTTTATGATCTTCCAAGTGTTCACCTTCTAAATTTAGTGCCATTTCTTTTGCCCATGCATCTAGTCCGCGTTCGTTGGAAGTTCCTAAATTAATAATATGTACAGTATAAATGATGCGCATACAATGTATAGTGTTGTATAATATAAATTAACATATACTTATACCTGGTATAATATTATCCAATAAACATCCTACAAATCCTCCAACTAATATAGTTGTACTTAGTAATACTGTTAAAACACTGTCGACCACTTCATTCTCTGTATGTATTAATTCGGAATTCCGAATCATCCATTTTGATAGAACCTAGCATATTTCATATTATCATCAATTTAAAAAGTTAAATCAATAAATGTTTCCGTGTATAATTATACATTGTTTAATAAATTATGACTAACACCTACCAATGGAAAGAATATGGAGAATCCAAGAATATACAAGTTACGAGCACTGTTCAGATCTACATACTGCAATGCGGAAAGACCTATAAAAATAATAACAAATGTTGAATTGAAATACGTAGTTGGTCTAAGCCACAAGTTGGAAAAAATAAATGAAAAAAATGATAAATACACGTGTCATACCAAATGCTGCAATCATCCCAAACATAACGCAAAATATGCCCCCTACTATTGGATCTGGGATTATTATGAAGACAGCTCCAAATTTACTTATTAAGCCTTGTAAAATCATAAGCAGACACGCCCATTGTATAACTCTTCGGCTACCAATTTTGGTAACACCTGTTAACGTTACCAAATAACATTTGGTTGGAAAACAGATTTTTCATGTTATAAAACCGAGTACTACTATTTATAATAAACAAAATTATTTTTCTCCATATTCATTCGAGTATGATTTACCAAAATCAGTAAATATCATTTTAAATTATATCAAAATTAACGAAATAAGAAAAATAAATGTTCACCTATAGTGCCAACGTTCTCTCCAAAAGTGTTGGTACCATTTCCACTTCCCCAAAGACCCGCTAATACAGTTCCTAATCCCTCTATTCCAATACCTCTATTGATAGCGTGAACAGGTGGTGGGGGTGCACCTTAAATAATTATTATAACAAACACATTATATTCGAGATATGTTACATCATTATATGACAATAAATTTTGTAATCACTGAGCAAAGTGAAAATTAAACTTGAATGACTCAGAAAATAGAGTCGATGATTAATGTTATATTAGTCGTACTTTATATTTTAATATTTAATTATTAAAAATTTACCACACATTCTTGCGGTTGTTGGATAATAACTAATAGATTCAACGGTACATGCCAAAACACCTGCCAACATGCCTAGAACACCTGATAAACTAACTGTTGGTAAGCCCCACTGGCCGGGATATGGGACACGAAACCAAGGTGAATCTTTTAGAATGGCAATTTTACTATCCGTTCTTCCAGGATGACCGTACGGTAGGGTGTCCGTGGCGGTCAAAATAAGGCATATTATCCATATACCCGATATCGTTAATAGGACCTGAAATTTTAAATAAATTTATCTTTTACATATAATTGCATAATTAATAATTTTTTTAAGACGAAATGTCACTCGTTCGTATTCTCAGAAAGTTATCTTCTGAGACGGCAAGCCTTAAACTTGCCCTTAATACGTGTACTCACTGGGAATAATTTAAATAAAGAAAACCAGAATACTTTGATTCCCTGTCCTTTTTTGTAAACAATCACAGGACACTTTACATTGACCAATACTTGTGAGTAAACTGTTAACATTAAAATTGTCCTGCAAAACAAAATAGAACTATGAATAAGTTTGAATTTCCCTCCTAAATTTGAAATATTCAGACTCGTATCAAGTGACTCAAATTGGGAGAGCTACCCGATAAGTACCGCGTGACACGTTAATGTATATATATTAATATTAATCCTTCATTTAAATAATTAATAATGATTTAGTAAAAATTACAAATAAAATTCACCCTGCTGCTATGCCCCAATGTTTTGAAGCTGTTTCAGCTGCATTTTCAAACAGAGATAATCCAACCAAGGAGACTGTAGGAACTATTGTTAAAGGTGTTATTATTTTCAATAAATACCCAATAATACCTGTAAATAAATTTATATCGATTGCATCGTTAAGCCTGGAAAGGCAACAAAAATGTAGGTATAAAATGGAAAAATACTGATAATATCTACCTCCAAACCCGACGATGACTTGAAACAAGGCGGATACAGCAATTGCACCTGATAGTTCTCTCATTCTACTTTGCCATAACTCAGTTCTATTTTCGGGGGACATTGCATTCATAACGTTGTGACTTGGACATTTCCATTGTGGCAAACTCAGTATTGCTAAAGTTGGAACGAGAAAGGATATCGTGCCACCTTGTACCAAAGGAAGTCTGTTGCGTCGTATCAAATATAAAAATAACAAAATACAGTAAATATTTATATTATAAATACATACAACTTACGTTTCCGCAATATATTATCGTGAAAAACCCGGAAAATTATTCCGAAAATCTAACAATCAAAGAAGTTTTGTGTCAATTTTACAAATTTACAAAAAATAAAAAATTATTTATTATTTATGCATACATTTATGTTACCTGCAACCAAAAGTTGACTGAACGTAAGTAATTATCCCTGTAACAAAAATCATGGTCGATACAATATGACTTCGAGCTGGATCATCTTCCGCCATACAAAGTGCCGGAGTCAAAATAAACGGTATGGAAACGATTGCCCCTATCATTGTCAAGTAATGCTGTGCAATATGAAGCATCCAACGGATTATTAGTGTTTATACAAAGTTAAAATGAATTAGTTTATTACTTTCATAAAATGAAATTTGTGTGTACTTGTAATGCCATGAATAAACAAAGATACCAAGGTGGGACATCGTCAATTCCGTATGTGATATTTGAATTTCTAGTGTTAGTCTTGTCGGCTTCTTCTAAACCATTCTGAAAATATAACATAATAAGTGATAATAAGTAGCTGAAGTGGGACCATCAATAGTACAACCAGTACGATTTTGCAATGATTATATAACACCACAGTTTTCTATGTACATTTTGTCTCTTATCAATGTGTTGGATTTATATATAAATGTATATTATAGAATATTCCATTAAGTTTAAATACGACATGACATAAAAGAGGCATTTTTTTATTTAAATTTTAACGAGGCATTTCATTAAACTACTCATTGCATCTTTCAAGGATAAGCACACTTTCCTACTTTTTTAGAAATTAGATCATTTTCCTTGTTGCATACAATACTTGTTATATATAAATATTTACGTTTCACATTTCACTGCCCTTTATTTCGCAAGAAGACATTTGTTAATGTAACATTGGATTAACGTTGGCAAAAAGGTTACAGACATATTTGACAAATTATATTTATATTTGTCTTTTTATTTATATTTTTACACAAGCATATTTAACACTTGTCAGTTGAAATAATCGTGGGAAAAAAAAACCTATACTCCACAGTTCAAAAATGATTGATTAACTGTACTAGTTCAAATTTGTTTCATTAATTTCTATGTGTATATATAATGAAGCAATGTAGTTTGAGAAGTATAACTTCATTCTTTTTGCAAATTAAATTTTGTTGTATTATTTTTATTATTATTACATTGTAACATGATTTTTTGTAGACTTTAAATTCAAAAATGTAGAAAAATAACTAAAATATTCCGCGCCTGCAATTCAAACGAAGTCTCAGTTCAACCAGGAAACACTTTAGACTTAATACACTTTACAAATATGTATTTTCACAATTATGGTAACTTAATTATGACAGCATTATCGGCACATGAAAAGTTTTATATTTATGATTTATTCACACATAATGCGGTAATTAAATATTACTTTGAAATTATACAAAACCAAGCTTCATGATACTTCCACATTTATTTTACTATTTAGGATTTTATTGCTATCATAAACTTAATATATTAATCTATCAGCATGATAAAATTAATCTATCAGTTAATTCATTTACGTGAAAAGCTATGAATTTCTTTTTCTTCTGATTTACTTCTAAGTTGCAACTATGATTATTTTTTATTATTCCTAATTATGCATCTTTAATATCATAAAGATTCATTTTAGTAATAGTTGAATTTATGATCACAACTATATGTATTGCCATCTCAAAACTTTAAATTGTATATTCAAGGTTAAATTAATAAATCACCAAACGACTCTGATTAAATATCTGATAACTTCAATTAAAATAATTGAAATAAAAAAGTATTCGAAGCATAATTTATATCTGTTGAAATAAAATAATCATGTTCATTTTGAATTTTTAGTTTAAACACTTATTTGTTTCAATGATGAGCATATATTTCTTTTATTTAAATATAAGTTCTATATTTAAATCAGACTGATTTAACAATAAAAATCCGTATAAGAATACTAAATAAAAATTAATTTTTATGTACATGTATTTTTATATTTATTTATATTAATCCAATTAGTTAAATTAAACTAACTAATTAATATCATTGAAAACTTCTTTAACTACATAATATACCCTATTAAAAATGACATATTAATACATATTGAAACATCAAATTTCGGAGACAATTACCGTCCAAAAACGTATTTGGGGATATGTTTTTGGGCGGTTATTGTCTCCGCATTTGGATGTTTTAATATGTATTATATGTCATTTTTAATAGGGTAAGGAACCAACTATATATTTCGAAATTGCAAAAAATGTATTTCGTTTTAACCGCATCAAATTACAATTATAGACAAGCAATTTTATTCATTAATAAAATGCCACGAGAAAAAGAAAATGCGTTAATATCATAACGAGATTTTATTGCACAACTCTATGTATAATAAACCACAATTTTATTGATTCTTCTATATTTTTAGTTTTACTTTTTGGCAATTCAATGATAAATTTATATAGATATTTTACAGTCAATCATACCATGTCATTAAGATGAATAATAGTTTCAGTCATGTTTCAATTATCTAATTAAAAATGTTGAAAAAATGGTAAAATTTTGTTAAAAACAAATATCTAAAATATCGAGTACTTCGGAGAACGTCAACAATCCTTCAAAGAAGCAACGACACTGACATTAAAACATTGGCAGAACTAACTTAAGTATTGACACATGTAGACGTTGATATATCTAAAATTTCATGTGCACACCAATGACGCGAATCTAAGTCATGAGTAATTTAATACGTAATATTCTTAGAAAGAAAAATATATAAACAATTATAAAATGTATAACAAATTGAATCTCTTTTTGAATTCATTTTTATATTTTTAAACGTCATCTTTCGTTATTTTTTAATTAAATTATTTTCTTTTAAGTATAATATTTTTAATTTTTTTACGTATGCATAGCAAGTTAAACCGAATCTTTTCAATTATATATACTATTATTGCTTCGTTACGAAAAGTACTCATTTAAAATTATACGTGAACTAATAATAAAATAACCATTACTGTAATTGGGAAAAGTATGGTAACCTTTGTGGAAAAGATTGCTGAAAAACACTGAAAATTGCTAAAATTGGGACTTTTCAGCATTTTTCAGCAAATTATTTCCACCAGAGAACTATTAATATAACTTCAATAACTTGTAGCACACTGTAATAGAAATGGTAATGAGATATACCAACAAACAAGAAATATTAGAATATTTTACACACAGACAACAAACATATTTTAACTTCGGCATAAAAAATCTTTCGATAAAAATCTTTTCATTTTGAATGTTTTAAAACTCCTTCGTTATGCTTCACGGCATAATATGATTTCATAAACTTTAAACATCATCATCTGTATATATTATCAAATCATTTAAATAATTATCATAATTAATTGAAACATTTCTGCAAACTGAGTTTGCATTAATATTTCTCGAATAATCACGTTTTTGAAAATATTACAGCTTCCAGTGTGTGTCTGAAAATAAAGCATTATAAAAATTCCGTACATGATTTTAATATATTTGATATTTGAAATTTGAATAATATTCCAAATTAAATTTATATTTTTTTATTAATATTTATATAAATAATAAACGAGAGAAGTAATCCAATGTTTTTTGAGAAGATAAATGTACAATTTTGTTATGCAATCACATTATGTACCAGATATTCAGATCGCATTACGTTGTATTTAAAAAAGTAGAAAATTTTAATATAATGGGTAATTTTTAATTAAATAAATTGTCCTGTGATAACATTTTTGTTTTACAAAAATTTTTGGGTAATTCATTTAAAATAACAATTTTAATACTCATTCAACTATATACAAGTATATACACAATAACTTACATTCGAAAATAATATACTAATATCATTTTTCGACAAATGGTCTTAACAATTATTTTTTCTTCTTTTTACTATTTTTATCTGCTTTGATATTGTTCCCAGAAAAGTCCAAGTTACAAATTTTAGTAGAATTTCCTTCTTTTTCTTCTTTTTCTAATGGCATTGAAGTTTCTTTTCGTTTATTAGTTAAATTTTCTTCTTGTTTGCTGCGTTTAGTTACAACACTTTCAAGATTGTTTTCCTCTCTTATTTTATTTTTTTTTTGCTTCTTTTTGAATACCTAGAATTATATATTTTGCATTCATATATATTTAATTTCAATTCAAATAAATTGCTTTTATAATAAAATTTACTACTAAATAAAAAACAAATAAACCGTAAAAAAATAAAAAATCGTATTTTCAAAAAATTAGTTATTAAAATATTAAATATTTTAATACAAATATTTAATATTTGATAAATGTTATGTTTAATAATGCTTATTATTAAATAATAATACTTACCTTTGTTATAGGTAACATTTCTGCATTATTTTCAGTGATATTATCTAATTCCAACGCATATGAACTTGTATTACATTCAAAAATATTGTTCAAATGATTATATGACTTGCGCACGAGACGTTGAAACAAAATTAGTAGTTCACCTGAAGTTGATTTTAATTCTTCAGCTAACTGATCAACATTTTTTCCTTGCAGTCCCAAGCCCAATAAAATTCCCTAAAACATGTATAAAAATTATTAATGAAATTTAAAATTAATATAATAATCTATTGTATCTGAAAAAAAATCATATTAAATATAATTTTATTTACCGATTCTGTTTTTGATAGTTTAACATCTCCCATTTTGTTTAGAAAATAAAGTCTTGCTAATTGCGGAACAAGGTCCCTAATAAAATGATGATCAACTGTATTTTTACTGTAAGATTCCAATCGTTTTATTTCTTCTATAGTAAAATGAATATTTAACTCGGTCTTGTGCATAGCTGAAAGATAAAAATATTATAAACATTCATGAAATTTGCTATATATAGAGATAGAGATAATTTGGCAAACTGATTTATTTTAAACAATGACAAAACGTGAAACTCACTAATTGAAGGTAATTCAATGTCGTTATTTCTCAAAAGATTTAATGCAAAGTAAGGAGAGTAATCTTTGAAATCTGCTAAAAGAGAAATGATCCTTCGACGAAAACTCTTCCAGTAAGCTTTCAGCCAATTATTACTTTCATTTGCTTCCAAGTTGCACAACATCACACACGAACGTTCACCAGTAATATCATTAGGAGTTTGCCTTAAAATAAAATTGATTATTGTACTCTATATTTTACATATTACTAGCATATAAATTTAAACTAAATTAATATGCACATAAGTGTATACCTAATGTAAACAGGAACAAAACCAGAACGATTCCAAAATTTAAAAAGCTGATCAGTAAGCCCATAAGAAACACCGATGTAATTTAATTTTTCAGGAGGGCGTTCATTTAATGTTAACAATAAAGGTGGTAACGAAGATCTAGGCTCTATAAGTTCATGTAGAAGATTAGCTTTTGTAACTCCTTTAACTGATTGTTCTTGTACATCATTTCTCTTTTCACTAGAACTGATATTAACCATTTTATAATATTTCTTAAGTAACTCCAATGCCCGGGTACCAAAACCTTTCTAAATAGAAAAAAATAATTTAATTTATATTTACACTGTATAAAATAAACTAAATTATGCTTTATAAATATACTTTTTGATAATCCGGATGTGTAGCGATGCGAACAATACGAGCACCTTTCAAATTTGGAAAATTGTTGTCGTTAAATTGTTGCGCTACCAACCATGGAATAAGATCACCGGCAGCACGTCGCCCTTTTCCCAAACCATCGTTAACAGTTTTAGTACTAATTTCTCCTTCTAAGCAAACCTAAACATTCAAATAAATGTTAAAAGAAAATAATTAATAGGCAATAAGTAACTATCTTAAATATTTAACATTTTTTCTTTAAAATGATATTTTAGACTTAAAACTTAATACCCAAAAGAGAGATATACTTGAAATAATCATTCATCCCGATTATACATATGCACTTGAAATATAATTTTATGTTTTATAAGTTTATTTTATATAAGTGTGTGAAGGAATATATTAACTTTAATAATTACCTGAATGACAGCAAAAATTTCAGGCAATGCTTTTTTATTTGGATCAATAGGACCCAGAAGACAAAATAAATGATGAGTAGGTGCGTCAGCCATCATTTGTAGATCATTGGGGCTATTTTTATAGTGTGAGGATACATACAATGCAACCAGTCTTTGTAAAAATATCTCGCTCACTTTATGATATGAAAATAATGTATCCCTGTGAAAAATATGTTTGTAATTGGGTTACTAGTTTATTAAGGCAAAACCTTTCCAATATATAATAATAAATAAAAAAATTGTATAATTGAAATTTAATTTAAATTACCTATTAATATAATATAATTCACAATCATCAGGGGATAAAAAACTTGAAAGAGCAGGAACTTGAGTTGTTGCGTCTAAGCACAGCAAATCTGTTAACCATTTTTCTATCGCATCACCAGATTTATATCGAATTGACTCTTCTAAAGTCAATTCTTCTAAATGCCTATTTAAAACCTTGCCATCTTTTCTTTCATTTTCTCTTTCATTAGAGGCAAATCTTAACTCTTGCAACAGCTTTAAAGATAGCGAACGTCCAGTGCCTTCATAACCATTAATGGTTGAAGAAAGGAAAATCAAATAAGGTCCCAACATTGATTTTACATAAGGAAGTGGAATTGCTGCTGCTTCATCAATCACCAAAAGTTCAACTTGGCTTAATTTTGCAGTTTCAGTCGGGTGAATATACTACAAGATATTTATTAAAAAATATTTTTAATAAATCAAAATGAAATATTATAACAATTAATATTACTAAGTTCTCCTATATAAACATTTGGTTATCTCAAATTATTGATTAGTACCCTGCCCTGAAAAAACGAGACACCAATGGCAATTGCTAGCGCACTAACCAGTAGCGCCCAAGAAAACTTGTCGATTAAGACGCCACTGAGTAGCGCCCGGGCACCGCTGATCGGCGCCCGAGCACGGACCAGCGGTGCCCGGGCGCTACTCAGTGGCGTCTTAATCAACAAGTTTTCTTGGGCGCTACTGGTTGGTGTCTCGTTTTTTCAGTGTAAAAATAGAGGAGAGGATAGATTAGAACATATTGTTGATAGAGAAATTAAAAATAAAGTAGAAGAGCTGATTGATAATTATGAGATTGGTGTGCCGGAAGATGTCGGTATAAAAATGAAAATTATAATGAAGGATGAAGAACCAGTGCACCAGCCTGCGCGTAGATTATCTGTGAGAGAGAGAGAGTTTGTAGATAACCAAATTAGTGAATGGCTGGGGCGAGGTATAATCAGACCTTCGTTATCGGAGTACACCAGTCCCATAGTTTTGGTTAACAAGAAAAATGGTGATCTGAGGCTGTGTGTAGATTTTAGAAATTTAAACAAAAAAATGTTCAAAGACAGGTATCCTTTACCTTTGATTGAGGATCAATTAGATACTTTACAAGATGTGCGAATTTTTAGTACATTGGATTTAAAAAATGGCTTTTTCCATGTACCAGTAGAGGAGAGTAGTGTAAAATATACAGCATTTGTGATGCCGGGAGGGCATTATGAATTTTTGAGAGTACCATTCGGGTTATGCAATTCACCAGCAGTTTTTCAACGATATATAAACGTGGTATTTAGAGATCTTATTAAAGAAAGTGTAGTGGTAGCGTATATGGATAACTTGATAGTGCTTGCACGGAATCACAAAGAGGGTATATTAAAATTAGAAAAAGTATTGAAAGTGGCGAGTAAAGCCGGACTAGATATTAATTGGAAGAAATGTAAATTTTTATGTGAAAAGGTTGAATATCTGGGACATATTGTACAAAATGTTTGTTTGAAACCATCACCTAGAAAGGTAGATGCGGTGTTAACTTTTTCAGAACTAAAAGAAATTCGCCAAGTTCAAAGTTTTTTGGGCTTGACGGGTTACTTTAGAAAATTTATTAAAAACTATGCTGACATTGCAAAACCTTTGTCTAATCTCTTACGTAACAATGCAATTTTTGATTTTGGTATCGTGGAACGTAACGCTTTCAATGTTTTAAAATCAAAACTGGCTCAGAGTCCAGTGTTAGCTATCTATAAACAAGGCGCAGAAACGGAGCTTCACACTGATGCTTCTAAGTTTGGATTTG
>JABFPN010004374.1:0-15316 GCA_022817305.1 Leptoteleia sp. ZL-2020
TCTCACGCAATACTTTCTCTGTCACTCGCATTAGTATAATAATGAAAACGACAGAGGAAGTATTTTATAAGTGAGAACCGGAGTAGTTTTTTGAACGCTTTGTTACCAACTTCAAGTGCGAGCCCCGACCTAGAAATCTCCACACAGCTGTAGACTTGTAGTCGTTATAATCAGACATCAGATGTTTTCTGTGCTGTTAAGAACTTGTGTTTTGAATAATATTGAATGTGACTATTACCTAACCTCAAATTAATATTGTAATTATAGTTTGTTTTCTTACACAATTTAAATATAAGTAATAAATACAGTGGATAGGCTAAATAATTCTTGTTTCGAATAATATTCTAGTGTATAATCAATGGAAATTAAAATGACAAGTAAAAGCAGTAGTTTAAAAGCTCTTTTATTAAAAGCATGGAGAGAACGATGGACAGATTTAAAGTGGGGTATAAACATAAAAAAGGTATGTAGTAATATATCAAAATTTCGATTATTTCCAAATTCGTTCGAATTATTAATTAATTTTGTCTTTATTTATTTACCTTTATACATTATTTTAAATCTTAAAAAAAAATTTTTGCTTAATAATATACTCATATAATAATAATTTAACATACACAGTTTTATTCTAATAATATTTTATATTGATTATTAAAGTAGATTATAAAACTAAAATTATGTTAATACATTTTTGTAAACAACCAATCTTATTTTCAGTTTTATAAAATATGAAAGAATTACATATTTTTATTTATTGTAGATTTTACCAAGGGGTATAAGTGGAGATGCATATAATTTAGCTGATTTTATACTAGAGCAAGCTCTTATAGGTCCAGGGCCAAATCATTTATTTTTTTCTTATTTGAAACATACATTAAGTTCACAAGTAAGTTAACAAATACTGTTTTTTATAATTGTTTGTCTAATACATGCAAGTAAAGTGGTGTTTGCTATTTTTAGACACATTTTAAATAGATTATATTTGATGATTGCTTATTCATGTGAGATTTTCACTCGATTTTGACTCATGTATAACCTACCATTTATATATAGAAATATCAACTTTGCTCTCTTGTTCAATATACCATTATAATTATATAAATATCTTAATGACTAATAACCTAATTAACTTTGTTCTTTTAAATAGTTAGTGTCATATTCAGCGGTACTTCAGTATATTAGTAAATATGATGCTTTTTATAAAGTAGAATGCATTAATGCTCTTCTTGACTTTGTTGAAAGTATATGCACAAGCATCACTTGTCGGAGTAAACCAGAAGAAGATTTACTAGCTAAAGTCATTCTGTCTTTGGTAAATTGGTTACTTCAGTGCTATTTACATTTGACTTCTAAACAACCTCAACTTATTTCTACATCATGTCATTTATCTGACTTACCAGAAAAACTAGTCCGAATATTGAAACATATACTGAACTGTGATTTTATGAGTGCTATGATACTTCTTGCAAAACATGCTGATAAAGGTATGATGATATTTTTGACATAACAAAATTAATCTTCAATTTTTATAACGATTAATTGATATATATTTAACTATCATTTTTATATTTACAAGAATTATATTTAACAAAAAAAATTATACATTTTTCAGTTTTCATTAAAGAAAACTGCACCTAATAATTTTGTTATCAGACTTAGGTATTTTTTATTTGTATTTATGTACATTTAATAAACAAGTTGTTATTTTAATTTTTATAGAATTGTATGCAGTTGTTATAAATAAATGTCAAGAAATAGACAAACATATTAAACATAATCAGGTAAAATCTTATAATTCAATACAATATTGTATACAGAAATTGTATCAAATAAATATAGAAGATTCACTATTGCCTGCAAAGATAGCTGAAGTAGAGCCAATAACGCAATGTTTACAACCATTACTGACAATGTATGTACTTACTAATCCTTGCACTGAAACATCAGTATTTGTCAGTAGGTTGTTAATTATCCAAAAGTTAAAAAATTACTCAAATAGTAGATTTTATTGTGAAATTATAAGAGCAGGATTAACATGCCTGCGTTATGCAGTAGGAACATCAAACGAATCTCTGTGGGCAGCATTTGCATTCTTAAAAATGCCTCTGATAATTAAAGAACTACATTATAATGTTACATGTAATGGTGAGTTAACTGTAATTAAATTAGTATAAAATGCCAAACACTGTTTGAGTTTGATATTGTTAACTGATTATCTAATTGCAGGAAATAAAAAACGTGAAACTTCTGCGGACATATGTGCTGCTTTTGAATTATTATTGCAGTGTAATTCATTATTGGATGTCGTGGATTCTTTGTGTTGTTGTAATTGTTTTGAATTCCTAGTGATTGAACTTCAGAAACAGTACTTGCTTTCTGAAAAATTGGCAAATCATTTATGCAGTAAAAGGTATCTACTTAAATATTTAATATTAATTTTTTACAACAATATTTCTTTTTTAATATTGATTATTATTTATATTATTCAATAAATTTCATCTCTATAATTAAATTGCAGAAATTCAGCTACTCACTCAACTTTACGAAAACTGGACTTAACAAAACAATTGGACACTTCTAGCTTGGCATTTATATTGCAAATTGAGTCAACATTGACCTGTGTATTAAAATTATTAGATGCTGATCACAATAAAACACATGAAGCAATGTTGAGTACACTATACCAAATCTTAAGTGGACGAAGATTTGAACTTATATTAGCTGTGGCTGCTATTCAAGGGAAAATTAAAATACTTGTCAATCATCTAATTAAATTTAATGAAAGCAGTAAGGCTTTACTTGGTAATAATGTTAATAGCAATGGCAATGGCAGTAATGGAGGAGTAAGATCGCCATTATTTGACATATCATTTATTATGCTATGTTATATTGTTCAACATTATGGATCTAATGTAAGTATTTTTTTAATTAAATTTAATTAAACATGACTTTTATAATTTCAATAAATCAATCAATATAGTCCTTAAAAAGTAAAGCTCAAAGTGATGTTTCAGTTGTTAGAAAAATGTGCGCGCGTCTGCGCCAAATATAAATGTTAAGAGAGAATGAATTATTTGTATGACCGGATTTTTAAACAAAACATGTTAATAAATTAAAGAATTTATTGCGCTTATTAACATTTATTCTAGTAAATGTATATTTTATGACTGATATTATCTATTAAAAAACAAGAATTTGAAACCATTCAAATTATCTATCTATTTCAGAGAAGTATATTAATATTATATTAAGTATAAGCACTAAAAGAATGAATTTAACTTTCAGGCTGTTCTGGATGAAGGGGGTAATTCATTTTTTGAACAATGGGTTAGAGAATGTATACCTGAATATGAAAAACCAAAATCACCTGAAAAAATGTTACAAGGAGTTGATCCTGCCAAAATAGATTATTTATTGCAGCATGTTTATTCAGGGCAAGCAGATTTAATGAACATAAAATGGGATGTGATGTGTAAATCATCAATGGGAATAGTAAAAGAATTACTTTTATGTTGGGAGAGTGGAGTATTAAATACCATTGATATTGATAAAACACTTGATGGATTACGTTCTACTGCTTGTTGTTTATCAATTTGTGCAACTTCATGGCTTTGCGCTTATAAGAATGTTGCACATCAAGATGCAATATTTAAATTAATGCATATGATTGAACATTTCCGTACCCCTTTAATCAATACTGAAATGCCAGATCATTATAAAGAACAGTAAGTTTTATTCTACTGGGTGTTTATTTAATGTAAAAATGATCGAAAATCTATGAATTTGTTTCTAATTTAATTTAATTTATTTTAGATTGAATTTGATGAATAAAATCATGGAAAAAATGCAGATTGATATACACCCTCCCGTGGAATTTAAGCCTAAAGTTTTTTCTTCGTGCGTTAGGTAAGTTATTTATAAACATATTTGAGTTTTTAATATATGGGTATAAATTTAATGCCTGTTAATAATTTTATCGTCAATGTTTTTTGACCATATTTTTTGGTACAACAGACTAAATTAATTATGCATTAATATAAAATCTCTAATTAGATTGTTCAGAAACTCACGTAACTATTGTCACATGATAATTTGTCAATTAATAATTTGTCCTAGTTATTGTATGGTACTGATGAGATGTCATTACATGTAATGATTACACGATTTTGATAACGACTACAAAAAAGATCAAAATGTTAATTAAGGGTATATTATTTGTCTGTTATACCAAAAAATATGGTCGAAAAGCACATTGACAGTTATTAATATAATTATTATTATTATTATTGTTTAATTATACAAATTTAATCTGTTTATTTTAACCTTATATAGCATAGTGTCTCAACAACCATTACGGGGAAGGCTTCAGTTAACATGGCAAAATATTCACAAACGCGGTTGGTTAGATCTTCAAACGTTTGTGTCTTTCAAATCTTTGTTGAACGCTGGTGGTTCGCTGTGGTTTGTCTCGAATATAGTCAAAGAAATGTTCAAATTTAAACTTCAAGAAGATTTGGATCGTGCAACGGATTTAGCATTTTCAATCTTCCATTTAGACATTGAAAAGTGTACACTGGATTTATTGAACAATGTTTTACCGCAATATTTATATAATTCTTCACAGTAAGTATCAATTTTTAAGTTATATCAATAAATAATATATTTATTTCTTTGTATTTAATATATTTTATATACGTACAATAATTTTAATGTAATTAATTCATTTTATTACGATTCAATTTTATAACAATAATAATTTTTTCAAATTACAGAAACCAAGAATTGGTTGAACCTCAATCACTTGCTTTTGCCAAACTTTGTGTATATTGCATATCTTCTACTTTAGAATGTAAAAAGGCAAACACAAAAAAACAGAATAGCAGAAAGCGACATCACCAAGATCAGGATGCAAATAAATTTGACAAATTCGGTGTTCCTGCTAATAAAATTTTACGGTTAAATGACACAGAAGACTGTACTCCCGTTTTTTGTAATATTTCAGTATCATCTGCTAATGCAACGACTAATGGCAAAAAGAACACAGTTTCATGTGAACCTATAATAATAGCAATAAATAAATTATTTAACGATTTTGCGGTCCTTGCAAGTAAAAATTTCGAGGTTTCGCGCACACTAGTTTTTGTTCTACAATTTTTACAGAACATTGTACAGTGTGATGTAAATATGTCAACGTATATTTTACAGGAATTACTACAATCGTTAATACCATGTTTGTTGAAAACATTACCTAATTTTTTTACTTCGAACTTAATATTAAAATTGTACAATATTGAAACCGAATATGGGCGCAAAGCAAGTTCACGTGATCTGTGCATGTTGCGAAATTTGGAACTGAAAACATGCATTTAATCCTAGTTGAGTATTATTATTTATTTAATAGTAAAAAAACGTGAAAATAAAACTCCTTATAGGAGTTGTGGTCTCAATATTTTTATGGCTCTGTATGTACTAAATAGATATAATTACTTTTATATAATTAAATTAATTTTTATATGAAGTGTTACAACTGATTTTTATTTCCTTATACACTTTTGACACAGTCTTTCATTAAAAAAAAGAAAAGAAAAAGAAATTCTATCCACATATCTTATAACGGCGAATATCAGATTCTTATACATTGTGTATTTAATTAACAATACCTAGTACAATCATTAAAAAGTGATTATAAGTATCTTAACCAGACAATTTCTAAACAAGGACAATCCGAATTACAGTACCGTGCATTAGAAGGAGAGGTCAGCAGTCAAAATGACTGCTTTGATCGTTCTAGTGTTAATTATTCGAATTGATACGTTTTTAATTTTTCATATGATTCGTGATATCATGCACAACCGATTTTAATTGCTAAAAAGTTAATGTATAGAAAATATAAATAAATATTAACAAACGAACATAGCATGTGAGTGAAAATACTGAATAATCTGTAGTTTAACTAAATATAAAAAGTTGGGTACTAATAAAATTGACGTCAAATAATTAATGAATTCATATTCTGTATACTTTTTTTATATTCGAAGTTAAAAATATGATAAAAAATAGAGAAATTTACATGTTTCTATTCGATGATTGATTCAAATGATGTAATAATAAGTCTTCGCGGAACTGAAATAAACCTGAAGAAATAACAGAGTAAACAATTGCATTTATCGAACAATTTAAAACTGAACTCTGTTATAAGTTCAGATTTTACATCAATTAATTATGTTAAAATACTATTAGATTCGGATGAACCATATATATATGTATATAAATTAGCACGATCTATTCGAATAATACTCTTTTGCATATATACCAATTACTGTACACAGTACGGATGGCTAATATTAAATTGAACTTTAAATTCGTTCAATGCTATGTACATTCTATTTTCAAACTAATACAGTTTAAAATATTTTGTTACCCGATAAATGAGCAACAGCAAAGTAATACAGGTTGATGACTGCGTGTATAAGATTTCGCTCTCAAAATTATGACTCAGAAACAATTGAGATTACAATGTTGAGATTCAGCTTTAAATATTCATAATTCAGTATTAAATTAATTGTTTACGATCGCATGTATTCGTAATCATATTCGCGTAAAGGTACAAAAGTTTCTTTGATAGATTGAGGCGAAGCCCAACGAAGAACATAATGAGGTCCTCCAGCTTTGTCGTTGGTACCAGACATTCGACTGCCTCCAAAAGGCTGTTGACCAACCACTGAACCAGTCGATTTATCATTTATATAAAAGTTTCCAGCAGCATACTTAAATTCTTCCAAAGCACGAATTGCCCAACCTCTGTTAATAAAGTAAAGAATCATAATCAGTGTCTTTATTTTTAATATATTATTATTGCAGTTGTATATATTTTATAATATAATAATCATTGTAATGACATAATTACGATAATGATAACATAAAACTACAGTCAAGAAAAATTAGAGTTGAAATTTAACATTTGTAATAACTGAACATTATTGTTAAAATTTGTCAGAAAAATTATAATTTGTTTAACTTTTATTAGAAACTTTATTTTCGCACTAAATATTAACATATTAAATATTAGTAAAAATTAAAATGTTTACGGTCTCATATAGCTCTGTGCTCTTTTCGCAGCTCAAAAGAACTTTTTATTTAATATAATAAATATAATATACTTACTTGTCTTGTGAGAATATAGCTCCGGTTAACGCATAAGGAGTACTGCTTTCAACTAATTTCATAGTGTCATCCAATTTTCCATCTTCATAAACATAAATTGTCAAAACGGGCCCAAAAATTTCTTCAGTCATGATTTTATCTAAAGGATTTTTTGTTTCTACGATAGTTGGTTCAATGAAGTAACCGTTTCTGTAAAATAGTTCGTGTAATTTTCAAAATTATTATATTTATTTATAAACTATGTAAAAATTTATACAAAAGTGTAATATATTTTATTTTTGTTAGGAAGAAATGAATTTAAAGACGTTCAAGATAATATTATATGAATTTAAAATTAACTCATATTTAAACCGATAGAACTGTTTATAATATTCAAGTTTTATAATTTTCAGAGAAAAGAACAAAACTTGAATAAGATAATAGTATATGATTATTTAAGATCATTGAATAAAACTTAAAAAAACATTAATATAGATGTTATGTGTGTAATTCAATCATTACTCAATACAAGGAATACATATTTGTCAATATCTTTATATACTTTAGAATGCAAAACAAATTTTCGAACGGATTATATTTCAAAATAAGCATCCTAAATTTACAGAGTGAAACAGAAAAAACTAGTTGAGTTCTAGAAATAATGAAAACAAAAACAAATCTGTAAATTTGAGAACTCTTGAAATATATCCTTTGGAACATTTGTTTTGCACTCTAAAGCACTAAAGTCAATGTATTCCTTGCATTGACTAATCATTAAATTACACACCTAACGTTAACCTTTTTTAGGTTTATTTCAATGATTTATAATATAATATAACGTTTTAAATTGTCTGAAATTGGCCTAATCCAAATTTATTTAGAACACGATATAAGAGGAACATCTGCACATTGACGCAAAAAGTATATGTTATATCTTTTTAAAATTGCAGTGTTCCTACTTTGGTAGCCATATTTTTCCAGAGTGACATCGATAAGCATTCGATGGTGTTGCAACGCTACTTTACTATAATTACATCGCTACAAACAATAGTAACATTTTACTCTCACTTTTGGTGAGAGGTTTTTTTCCAATGGATATAAAATAAAATATTATACGTACGAATCATCATAATTGCCTCCTCCAATAATTTCCAAATCTTTTGATTTCTTTGCATGCTCAATATAACCTGTAATACGTTTGAATGCAGTTGAATCAATCACTGCTCCAGTGAATACTGTGAAATCTCTAACGTCTCCAATTTTTAGTCGATCCCTGATAGATAATAAACCATCTTTAATCTGAAAAATTATTCACAATGAAACAGCAATTTAGTATAGGTCAATATTTTGTTCTTTTTGACACACAAATAATTATTACTATTCGTTTATTGATAATTATAAACATAAAACTTATAAATTATTTCAACTGAAATTATATTAGTTTAAATATAATCTTAATTATTTTTATTAAATTAAATACGAACAGTACCTTTGGCCAGAGTGAAGCAGGTACATACATTCTGCTACAAGCAGAACACTTTTGTCCATTGAATTCAAATGCACTTCTGATAGTACCCGTAACAACACTGTCTATGTCAGCGCTTGGATGAATAAAGTGGAAATTTTTGCCCCCGCACTCACCAATCATTTTCGGATAATTTTTGTAAGTATTGATGTTACTTCCAACCTGAGTCCAGAGCCGATTAAAAGTAGGAACTGAACCAGTGAAATTAATTCCCGAGAGATACGGCGATGAGGTGATTGTGTCGCCAAAATCTGGTCCGTAACTAGGAACAAAGTTAACTACTCCAGGAGGTACGCCAGCTTCTTTACAAATTTTATAAATCCACCAGTTTGAAAGAATTGCTGTATCAGAAGGTTTCCATAAAACAGCGTTACCCTGTTAAAGAAGCATAAATAAAATTATTAAGTATTTCTTCGAAATCTATCGCATTAATATGATTAATAAAGTCTAATATATAGAATTACAACAGCAAACGATTTGAATAAATACAAACCATCAAAGCGGGTGTATAAGCCAAATTACCACCAATGGCAGTGAAATTAAACGGGGAAACTGCAGCAACAAAACCATCCATTCCACGGTAACGCATAGAATTGAGAGTTTCTGAAGGATTTGTGGAAATAGGTTTATATTTTAAAGCATCTTTTAAAAAACAACTGTGCATCCGGAAGAAATCAATGAGTTCTGCAGCACTATCTATTTCCGCTTGGATGACACTTTTGCTTTGACCCAACATTGTAGCCGCATTTAAATGTTGTCGATATTTTGTAGCCATTAAGTCCGCTGCACGTAACCAGATATCAATTCTTTCTTCTATAGGACGCTTTTCCCACTCTCTTTGAGTTTTTGTTGCCACGCTTATTGCTTTCTTGATTATATCTCTGTCCGCGTAGTAATACTTAGCAATCTTATGACTATGATTGTGAGGCTTTAAAAAAAAACAAGAAAAACTAATTAAGATTTTTAAAATTTATGTTTCAATAAAATATACTCACAATTTTGACTGTTTTACAAAAGATTCTTAGGTTTGAAAATAAAACTTGGTATTGAATATTCTTAATTTTTACACCAAATGATTAAAAATATTGTTTTTAACACGTTTTTCATTATCTCTGAAGAAAATGAAGAAAATATCTAATTATATTAAATTTTGTTGATCAATTTAATTTATGCTGCTTGTCTGAATTTCATTCTAGATGTGGATAAATGACAATGAAAATAAAAATTATTTGAAACTTTATTACCATCACTTGATATTTGTAATTATTCGTTGAAATTTCTTCGGAGCCAATTACAAGTGGTATTTCTTCATAATTATTAGCCATTTGATCTAAAACTTTTTCCAAATCCTGACGCTCTTTGCTGCCTTTTTTGTAACTTAATATAGGCTCGTTTTCGAGTGGAAACTCTTTTGGATTTGGTACTGGAACAATTGATCCAAAACATCGTGTTCCTATTCTGCAATGTTAAACAAAAATAATAATTATAACGATAATTTTACAGTTATTTTAGTGAAATGACTGAGAACGTGTTCAACAATTAATAAATATAATAGATTATTTAAACATTGTGAAGACTATCATGAAAATATAACTGAAAAATGTTAATGATTTATACTATTAATACGCGACAAAAACGTGGCAATGTCCTCCAGAAATAGTTGCCCTAGATATTTATTTATGTAATGAACCTTAACTGCTCCTATACGCTAACATCATTATGAAATTTGCATAATGCAAAATACATACATTAAATGTTTTGATGAATACGAATAGTTTTGCACAGAAAAGAATTTAGTAATACAAATTATCACATTTTGTTTTAATTATGTGGTTTGTTTACAACTGTATGAGAATTTATCATCAATGTAACATTATTTAGCACATATAAACGAAAAATTAAAAACGTATCTTTAAATCGTATTAAATAATTGCAATGAATAATTACATTTAAAAATAAATTCAGTAATAATTTATTTATATATATATATATATATATATATATATAATTAATAAGATGTAATGTAAAAAAATTACGATATATAAATATAATTATTATACAGATATATTATATTCTTTATAACTTAAAATAAAATTTAACGTGTTTCGTACTAAAAGCGTAAACATATAATAGCAATTTGTCAATATTTATGTTTTGGAATAGTTCTATTTTTAACACACAAGTTCCTACGCTTGTGTATTAATATTGTTTACAGCATTTAAGCAGCCACGTATTTACAACTGAAATGGTCTCGAATTTTCCAACTCTCGCGAGCGTTACAATCACGTAGTGGTCAAGGTATTAGCATTAGGGAACTGCGATAGCATTTTTAAGTATGGTGTTTGATTCTCAGCGACTGCAAATTTTCGTAAACGATATTTGTAAAGCGAATAAAAATAGACAAGTTTTGTGAATTATTATAATGTAAATAAAAATGCCGCACACTGATTAAATTATATAAATGAAAAATCATTGCACGAAAATACAAATAATAGAAATTAAACTACACTTTTTTACACATTTTTAGTAAAACATATCTTAAATTAGTGGTACTTTATATGTTATATATTAAAAATGTTTAAACGTTAATACATTTCATAATAATATTCTGTATTTTTATGTCGTACAGGTTATTTAACATGAAATATGTTAAATTTTGCTACAGCATTCATCATAATTTACCATCATTTTTCTCTCAGTGTGCACATATTTCTATCGAGTTTTAGTTAATCCGCTGAATATATAACACGCTTTCTCATCATAGTAACATATTGTACATATTTTGTAATTTGATTTGAGTCGATTCATTTGAGTAATCATATTCATTAAAAGTGAAACATTTTATTTAATTTTCCCACGTTTGGGTGCTTAACCGCTATTAAGGAATAAAAATTATTAACATTGGAAGAAGAATTTGATTTTGGAAAGATAACTGAAACGAAGGTGGAGGAATTGAGAGGACGATTAACAAACTATAGTGAATGCGAAGCCGCTAAATTGTGTGAGTAGGAGCGACACTCAAAAGATTTTGAACGTCAAATGGCTGTTCACGTCATCGACGCGTTTGCACTGAGAAAAAATTGTCGACTTATTGTATCTATAAAATTAGAGTTGAGGAAACTGTAAAATAAAATCAAAAAAATTAATTAATAATAATAATAAAAGCAATAAAGTTATAACATTGAACTACTATTCACGTGTGTATATACCATATATCTTATATATATATATATATATATGTACATATGTATATAATTTACTATTAAGTTAACATTTTAACTTTTTATGTTCAATTTAAAAGATTTGATGATGTCATGAACAAGTTCTATTTTTCTTGTGTGGTTAACAGAGGATACAGAATTTCGTTTTATTTTAATGTATTAGGAGACATGCCGGCAATAGTATAGGTATTACTGTTATAAATTTAGTATATTATATGCCGCAACTTCTTTTTTTACAGTTGTCAACAAACCAACTATACAGTAGAGTTACAGTCAAAATATTTCTTGATATAACAGTTTATACAAATTTTTTATAATAATATATTTGAAGGAAAAATTATTTACAATATGAAAGAAATCATTTTTATGAATATTTCTTTTTAAAAAATAAATAAATATAACATTTCTTACACTGAGAAAAATGCAGTTGGATTTCTATTTACATTAAATAGAATCTATTTATTATAAATGGAATTATTCTTACTTTAAGAATATTTACTAATATTAAATAGAACATCTATTAAACATAAGAAGATTCTATTATTCTTAAATGGACAGTTTTGTGGGTGTATCTTATACAAAAATATGTTTGTATAATGTTTCAATTTAATTTACATAACTTTACTTGAAGCATTTTATTCCATTAAATTTTACATAATGTTAATATAAAACTATACAAATAATTATAAAATAAACCTTTATAATATAAAATATTTCTATTTCTGGTAAAAATGAAATGGCTAATAAAATCAATTACAAATTTTAAAGGACTGAATATTATGTTTCTTTGACCTGTAACTGAAAACTAACTTTCAAATAAAGTTTTAATAAGCGTTCTGGTAAAGGCAAACTATTGCACATAAATTTCTCTTTCTCAATATACAATTTTATACGAATGAAATGTCAATTTCAGTGACTTAGGATTTTACACTATCTAATTCTTAAAAGCACGACTAATTAATTTGAAGTTTTTACTATCATTTTAATTACTTAAAAATGTTTATATAAAAAAATCTTACATACAGCTAAAATTTGTTTTTTATTACAACTGAAAGTTATTTATGCATATTAAATTAGACTTCAATACTTTGAAGTTGAATAAAATGAGAAAATTTTTCTAAAAAAATTGTTGAATTGAAAATAATAATAAAAAAATTGTTTATTAAAATTGTAATTTTTTTATAAAAAATATACTATTGAAATATAGTAGATTTAGATTTTTTAAATCAATAAATGTATTTATAATTCTTTCAATGACAAAATTGTTAAATTTAATTCCAATTTTATATAATATGAACGTAACAGAGTTCAAAGACGAATGGAAAAAAAACTTGGACCTGTAATATAATCACAGGTCTCCCCAAAGCTTGTGTATTCTTTTGGGATTTTTCCACTTCAAAAAGAAATAATGGACAATAAATAGAGGCACATAAACATATTGCAATTATAATATAATATTTCCAAAAAAGTAGGATAATAATTCTTAATTATATGAAGATTAAAAACATTTGTATTTTAAATTCTTTTTGTAATAATTATTACAAACAAAAGAAAAATTATTTAACAGAATTTTTTCATATAAATTATACAGTGCAAAATATAGTTTAATATCTTGAAATTTTTATATTATTTAAGAGTATAATAAAATAAAATATAATAAATATTATTTATTTAACTTTTTTTTTACTCAAATTGATTTTTTGATTAATTTTAATGAAAACTTCCACTAAAATTCTGTGAATTCTTCAAACAAAAAAAAAACAAAATAGAAAAATTAATAAAAATAGAAAACTGGGGTATTTTACATTAATAGAATTGAGTTACTCTAAAACTATAACTTTATATACTTGAAGCAGAAAATAAAATTAGAAAAATGTATTGATCATACACATTTTTTATTAAATCATTCAAAATGAAATTTAATATAAAAATAATAGAAAAATACATTTCTGTATAATCAAACGTCAGAACACATTTCTGTATAATCAAACGTCAGAACACATTTCTGTATAATCAAACGTCAGAACACATAATAAAGAAATCTATAAATACAAGCCGTAATTGAATGGAGTACATATACAAGACAATGCTTTCAAGTTGTATTTGAAGTTGCATAAATAAAAAATATTAATTTTAAGTTTTTATTCAGTACAGGATTTTAAACATTTAACATATTAAATGTTTTTACAACTTTATATAATGTAACAAAACATTCATTGTATTTACTTTTATAACTTAAAAGTATATTTATTTTATTGAATTTTTTGTAAAATTAGACTATTTTTCGAAATTAAATAATTTTAAGCATAATTTTAATAATTTAAGTAAAACATTTTTTAAACACACTTTCATGATTTACTGATTAATAGACAAGGTGTTTAAATTATATAAATTTAAATGTATTAGTAAGAGGTAGTAAATAAAACATCAATGTCATATCCTTCAAAATTATTGGAAATCAATTACACAACAAAGAGAAACGAAATATAAAACGTAAATAATTATGTGACAAATAATATGCATTAATTACAGCGAAATATAGAAGCATAAAGTAAATGTATTTGTATGATGCGTAACATACTTTTGTGAAGATGTAAGAAATGTGTGAAAGCGGCTACCCAACATCTTTCCTTATTCAATAACTGTATTATTTATTGCATGTACTTGTACACCAGTTCTAATTGAAATTTTTAAAAATTATCTCGATGATTCACAGCTGATCGTAGCTTTAAAAACTATCTGACTTAACGCACTATCAAGGATACACTTAATGATCAATGAATATAGAAGAGGTAGCATAAAATCTCACTTTGAGAGTGTGTAGTGCTACCAAGAATAAAGAACAAAACTGGTGTATCGGTATGTTCGAAAATAAAGGCGCATTTTCATTTCAAAATATGTGGGGGAATAATGGTAAACTTTACGTTTAAAAACGCGAATTATATCTAATTCGGGAGTCGGGAGTCATTTACAAGGATGAAAATTCAGAACATTGATATGCAGAAGTGGACGGTGCATTATCGTGCGCGATGCTTATCACGTAGAAAAAGATACTATGATCAGCGTCCTATTTGCTTTCTCTGTCATGAGCAATATCGATGATGTCCTTTCAAAAGAGTAGTTAAAGGATGCTTACGGGAGCGCCTGATTCCGCGATTGATTCCGGAATCATGTGTTCTAAAACTCATGTAGTTTAATATTAATGAAGACGGATTTTATTTATTCAACGATTTATCTGCTTTTAAACAATATTGTTGACCAAGTGGTGCGTTCTCCTGACTTAAAATAATAGATAAGTTGTGGCGTATTCGGAAACTAACTTTAGTATAACTTCAGTATGAAATGTCGGTAGAATATGAAAACATATGTTCGTAAAGTTATCAAAACTTTCAACTGTTTGGTTACTTTTCGAACACGCGTTAAAGAA
>JABFPN010004375.1:0-15316 GCA_022817305.1 Leptoteleia sp. ZL-2020
CCCCCTTTTTTTTTTTTTTTTTTTTTTTTTTGTTACGCGCGTGGATCTTACGAACGCCTTTTACGGCGCGCATTTCGCGCCAACGGTTTCATCCCCGACGCTTACTGAATTTATTGTTGCGCGTTTTGATTAGTCGGTTAATTTTTATTGCCTTCGTCGTTGTCGACCGAAAAATGTTATTACGGATAATTGAGGTGTCTCGTCGGCGACAACGCGCGCCGGCAGCCACCCACTTTCCGGCTCCGTCGTCTTAGGTGAGATTAAGTAAGCAATTGCGCGCGCGCGCGCCCCGCTTTTCGCCTTACTCCCGTGGTCAAACGCCCGTCCCGCGATTTTATCAAACAATTCCAATTTCTTTATTAAATCCATTCAGTCGTACAGTTTTCATTCATTGTGCCGATCCTTTTAATCCTTTTAAGTAACACAGTGACGATCAAGTCGATGAGTAAATGTTACGTAATTAGATTGCATTATAAAAGCACAAATAAGTGTAAAATGTTGTACCCATTTCCGTTTTTTTATACTGCAAAAAGAAAAGGTAATTGTATCCTATCGATGTTCACCTGAAATTTCGTACTCTAGTTTACAGAGGCAAATGATATGAAAACTATATTAATCTTGTGCCTAAAAACAATATTTATTTTCATATTGAATATAATAATTACACGCAAACAATCGCCATCTGTCCATTTCAATATTTACGTTTATTTGGTCTTTACAACAAAGATCTGACATTGCTATTTAAATTCATTCACCCATTTTCAATGCTTCTAAATGTCTATGAATAATTATGTAATACGCGAAATTGAAAGTAACAAAAGTCAATAACCAGCTATTTAAATAGAAACTATCCATTAAACAAAAGGAAAACACTTCTATTACGTTGGCACATACTTTTTTTTTCACTTTTTCCTAATTTTGTCAGGTCACCTTTTAAATATTCAGCTTCCACGACACTTTTTCTCTCATTGTACGATTTACACGTAACGTCCATTTCTCCAGGTATAGTTTGCTAAAAAAAAAAAAAAAAATAATTCCCGTGACATCTATTGGGAAATGGAAAGTTCAGTTGTCATTACGCGGGAAGAATAAAAATGATGGTATTTCCAAGTCGAGACACGGTGATTTATCTATTCCGAGACGTTAATCCGCGGTAGCCAATGCATTCTGATTTGCGAGATCACAAAACGCAAATGACAACGAGCGAGACGCTTATAAGAGAACTGTTTCGCGTTATTAATTGCCCCTGTTGCAGTTTTCCGCGTATAAACGTATTACGGCACGCAACTCGGTGGCATCGGGTCACTTTTTTTTTTCCTTTTTTTCCTCTTTCATTTTTAACAATAATGATAAGCGCACAAAGGTAAGTCAACGCAGGCAATATCGTTAAACAATGCATTTTTCGTATTTGTCTCGTTTCCGCGTAGAAAGTCCCCCTTTTGTTGCAGGCGCAATAGATATTTTAGACGGAGAAGCGTAAGAAGAATGTTATGATGAAAATGCGTGTGTACAAATTGCCTTGCGCAAACAAATGTGTTGTGAGAAAGATCGTTGATAATTCACAATGGCATAAAATGCAAATGAAACGAGATTTTGATTCGGTAATATATATTGACCGGAATAACGAGTGAAAAAGTGTGGCGTAAAAGTAAATATCGCCGTGTGGTTGAAGCTGCTCGATGCATAAAATCGCACTTGAAAGCCTTTAGCTATTCACTCCTCGGCTCGTTATCGTGATGATTAATTTGCGTAATCAGTGGGGTAATTCATATTCGAAAGATTGCAGCGAACATTGACATAATGGATAGTTTTGTTAACATTGCGTGTTGCCCTTTTTTTCTTCTTCTTCTTCGTGTTTTTCTTTTTCTCTTTAATTGTAAACAGATTGGGTGATGTAATATTCAAAGTAATTGAAATTATGATAAATGAGGTATATTGAAGGAAATTAAATTTAAGATAAATTCATATTAATTTGATTGTAACAAATTTTCTTGGTAACGGTATTGGATATTATGTTGTAATAGTATAATATTGCAGGTGTCTGCTTGATGTTAAATATCAAAAGAAGTTGTTTTTATGTTTGATAAAAAATGGGGGGATATTTGAGTATTTCTAGTAATTTTACAGTGGCAGGATGTAGTAAGTTTCTATATAATTATTTTCATGAATTAGTATTCAGAATTGCATTATAAAGGAAATATAAAACGTTTAAATTTATTTAATGTTTAAAAAAACTTATATGACATGTGGTCATATGAGGAAATTCAAAAAGCATTTACAGTCAGTTATCCTGAAATTCTAAAATTAAATCTTTAATAAATCTTGAATCTTATATCTTATATAAAATGTGGAAAAATGTGGAGAGATTTTCATCTTGCATTCAAATAATGCATCATATTTGTAATAAGCAGAGAACGATTTTGATGGAATCAACTAAAATTTGTGTAACTCATCCTTTTTCTTTTGTATTGCTTTCTTCTTTTTTTTTTTGCAATTTATGCAACAAAAGAATTTCGTCAAATAAACAATATTTGCATGAAAATATTATGATAATGAATCAAAAGGAATGTATTACTTAATCGTTCCAATAAAGCGTGTACTTTAATCAAATTAATTTGTTGATCCAACCTTATCGCTCTTTGCGCGTGCACTCCAATAGAATAACCTTCAAAGGTCGCGACAAATAATGATGAAGCCAACCTAATCGACAAACAGCGAATCAATCGAAAACTCACAAACATCCGCGCATAAAAATACACACCAAAAGCAACACGAATAATTGCAAAATCAGTACCAAAATGACTCGGTGGATGGTCGTTCTCGGAATAATATTTTCGTCCGTCACAATTACCCACATTGATGTCGCATGACTCTGTAAAGCAATACGTTGATGCGTTTGTCCGTGCGTGCCTTCACGTGCACAATATGAGGAATGAAAAGAAAAAGAGAAAAAAAAAGAGAGGGAAAAAAGAAAGAACCCCCGTTATCGGTCTGTGCAACGAATCGACAATATTCTCCTCCGCACGTAACAGAGATCACAATTTGTTTCCGCGTACAAATACGGGTCACAACGCGGCGACTTGTTAAATGCAGTGTCGAATCACGCCCGTGCAACTTAGCGGTCCGTTCCGCGAGCGTTACATATGTGTTACATCGGTATTCGGTGCATTTGCATGTGCACGTAGATAGGCATCGCGATTATAGCGCCCCGCACTCGCTAGATAACGCTCGCCATTTAATTCGGATTTTCAAATAAGTGTACGCGAGTCAGGTTCATTAACATTCACGCTCGCATATACTATTGATCATTTCAGGGCGAGTTTATAAAACATCCGCACGCTTGGGAATAATTATTTTCAATCTAGTCGCCGGGCAAAGAGAATTAACTTAAAGTAACTGGTTTTTTTTTGGAATTAATAGTTCAAGTTTTAGAAGTAATAGTAATAGTAATAGTATATTAGTTTGGGATTTAGAAGTAATAGTATATTAGTTCAAGATTTAGAACTAATAGTACATTACACTCACAAAAATGTTGATTTAAGAGTAATAGAATATTCTTATATTAAATAGGATTTCCATTCATTATATGGACAAAGCGAAATTCTATTTATAATAAGAATAAATTATTCTTAGAAAACGTATATTTATATAAAGAATTACTTCCATTTATATTAAATGGATTTGTTTTAGAGAGAATAAAATAGTTTTAGTTTAAGAATATTCAACAGATGATAACTGAATATTCTTATTTTTAATAGATTTTCTGTTAGTTTTAATAAGAACATTTTCTTTGTACAGGTTTCTTAAAGCAAGCATATTTTTTTTCTGAGTGTAGGTTACCATATTTGCCAACATATATGCGGGCATGTTTTTGAAAGCATATATGCCGACATGTATAAAAATTTTTCACGAGTATACATAACAGCCGTGCAAAAAATATTATCCGAACCGATTGATTTTTCGTGTGAAAAAAAAAGAGAAACGATTCCAACACAATTATGCGCAATATGCCTTGCGAGATATTTATGAAGACGTTCGAGCATAAAAGATATCTCGTTTGACTGCGCGTAAACAAACACCAATGACACGTAATAAAATTCGTTTCGGTAGGTGTATAAATTTAACTTAGGCTTTACCAGCGAAAAATTTAATATTAGCAATAAAGCGGAGAAGGACGTGGCCGGGGACAAAAGTGCGGATGTGAAATGGAGCCAAAAATGTGGACGCTTAGGCATATAAACTTACCCACGAATTCGTCAAACTTTCTGCCTTGCGAGAAGGCACGATTTTCATTGGACCTTTGATCGATATCACGGATACTTTCGTTTCGCTCGCTATTTTTAGCCGATAAAAGGAGAGGAGGAATAAAATTTTTAACGACCGCACTGTTTTAGAATGTCCGATAGTTTATGGCATTAAATTTGATTATGAATCAAGTTGAAGTAGTACTTTGGCGGTTTAATAAGCTTGGTATTGTGGAGTGGCCGATGAAGATCGGAGCAGTTTCTTGCGCGAACCTTTTTGAATTTAATAGTAAATTTTCTATTTTTATCATCCGCGTATACGTTACTGCACAGTTTGCGCACAAGCGTTGACCCAATTGGCCATACTGGGAACAAAAAATATAGTAATCCTGGATTCCATGGGTTCCTGTTTGATGCAATACTCTACTTTGTCACAATAAGCGTTATAAATCTGGTAATTAATGCTTAAACATGCGGTACCATTTATTAGACTGTCTGGTAATATTCTTAATATTGGTATATAGAGTCCCAGAATGCCAGAAAAAGTGGCAATTTTTATTATTTTATTTCTCTCGGTGCATTTTAATCTATACTCAAAAAACTGTCTATTTAAGAATAATAGAAGAATCTACTTATGTTTAATAGATTTTCCATTTAATATTTGTAAGGATTCTTAATGTAAGAGTAATTATATTTGTGATAAATAGATTCTATTTAATTTAAATAGAAATTCAACTACAGGTTTTTCTAACTATAAAAATAAAGTTGGTTTTAGAGTCAACTATAGTGCAGTTCACTTCGTGCAAATAAGTACTTCAAGTTGAGTCAACTATAAAGTAGAATTGAGAAAATCAATTAATCATAAAATATAAATAATAAGGCGATAAAACCATAACTACAATTAAAATTCTTTAACGCAAAGCTTTTAAGGTATCATTTTTGTAATGTGTTTTTATTATATCATGTTTATTTTATTGTTTTTGAGGTTGTTTTAGAAGTTAGCCTGTAAACTCTGTTCTGATATTGTCGTTGAAACCTTATTTCTATTTTTACCCCGTAGAATAAGGCTCGTAAGGTTTGAGCCTGGTGTGGCAACAATTGAGGTGCGATAAAATGTGAAAGATAGTTATAGTTTGACGTTATAAGAAAGGCAGTTATCAAGACGTGCCTAGGGACTGGCACCATAGCAATTAAATATGTCACTGCATTTAGCGCAACTGCATTTTTATAGTTAACTCCAAAACCAACTATAAAATAGAGTTGTGGTGGAAATAGTTCTGATTACTACAGTTTACATTTGTGACAACTCTATTTACAGTCATTACAACTAAATATCTCACAACTCTACAAATTTAGTTCTGACAATTTTGCAAATTTCCCTCAGTGAATCCCTATTTCCGCGAGACTGATAAGGTCGAATAAGGGCGGGAGCGGACGCGCGGATAAAATCATTAATTTCTGACGTGAGATAGCGTTGAAGAGTCACTCGAAATGACGGCTGATATTTCGTTAGCGAGCAGCATAGAGGATCAAAGTGGTTGCTCGTGTGGTCGTTGAAGCGACGCGCGCAAAATGCGGGTGGAAATAGTTGACGAATCACCGCCAACGACGAACGCTGCGTTATCAGCGGCAGGGTGGTTCTAATCTGCGTCGACAATAGAGAGTCTCGTATGCCGACATTGATCTTGTCTTTGCGCGTACGCCGGTGACATCATCACTGTTTACAAAAGACTCACGGCTACTGGCACTTTCAAGTGTTCTTCGTGGAAATTTCATAGTTATTAAAAACGTACTTTTCACGAGATTTACATAAAGGCGTGTCATTGTTTGAATAATTTGGCATATTTTATGGATGGAATGGGCATAATAATGGTTTTATTGAACAAAAAGGCAAAATTATGCGGCATTAATTATTAAAGCTTCCATTTGGTGGGAACAATGGGAAGTAGGTTTGTCGTTGGGTATTTAAATTATATTGCAAAATGAGAAAAATTTATTAGTAGTGTCTGCTATATTTTATAATAAGTTGAGGATTTGTGCGCATTTATATTATTCCTTGTCATATGATGTGATTATTTTAGTAAAATTTGTTAGAAAAAATTATCAGAACAGGTTCTGTTCCTGAATAACGTCATTTTTTTTAATATTTTTTATAATGTATTGAAATCCCTTAAATGTTCACATATTTCAGTATTATTATTAAATATATTTTGTAATATTTTTATACAAATTTTTGGTACACATTCTACACATAATCTGAACTTAAACTTTACAGCATAATTATGATATTATATAATGAAATTGCATTACATAAGAAATTTACGATAATTGTACTGGTTATGGCACATTTTTTCTTTCTTTTAAGATAAATTTATATCTGCACCATGTTCAATCATTTTTACTATTATAATTTCATTCTTTGTTTTCGAACAGTTTCCAACGTTTATTTACTAACTAATACAAATAAAACAGTTATATTTGGAGTTATTGCTGCATTGAAATTGTTTTTATTTATTTTCATCTGTATGAAATAGTTGTGTTAGCCTTTTGAATTTCGAGAAAACAAATAGAACAAAAAACGGTACTGGCAACATTTACGAAAGAACCGCACTTCAATTAAGTATAGGTAATTTCAGCTTATTATGTGTAACGTTTTAGTTATCCTCCATTGCATTTATCGACAACAATCATAATTGTCAGATAACAACTGATGGAATCATAACACTTAGGACTCGATATAAAAGTTTAAACAAATAAGTGTATTTTACCCAGTTCCCGCAATAACGGGCAATGTCGGTTTAAAAAAAAATTTAAATTATGTCCTTTTTTTTATTAAAATACTATATAATTTTACATTAAATATAATTATTACGTAATCATAGATGAATCTCAGTTATAAATTCTTTTTTCAATTATTTTCTCGTCAATAGATTATTGTTTTTAATAAACATGAATAATATCAAATACGTAAGGTAAGGGAAATTGTTTAACAAATAATCTAACCGATGCAATTAAGTAAAAAAAAAAGTTTTATCCTCAAGTGTAAAAGTTAACTTCAAGTTCAATTTTTTCCTCTCTTTCTTTCCTTCCTCAAGACAAACCTTCAAATAGATATCACTCATTCGTTAAGTATAACATTTGGACTATAAATGATCCGAGTTTCCTTTGCTATTAAGCACCAAACCCCGTGGAATTTTCATGCGAAATAAAAACAAAAGGATCGATGGCAAAAATAAAATTAGAACCTTTCATAGAATTTGCCCTGCCTATCCATTAAATTGCAGCACATTTATTACCCGAATAAAAAATGCATCGTTCTATCTAAATAAGTTCAACGGAATACAATGCCAAAAGAAAAAAGAAAGGAAAAAAAAAAAGGAGAAATATGAAGGGAATGGTGGGATTCGTGGCAGCCGAGGCAGGGATATTTGGTCTTCCGCGAACAGTCTTATTGATCATTTCGCGTAAAATGAAATGATTGCTTTGGCTTATCCCATCGGACTAATGTTTGGCCGGTTGTTAATGCAACCGGCATGGCCTATGCTGTGTCTACGATACGTCCGCATTATCGCCAGCTGAATGCGCGTTAATCAGCGGAAACTAAATTTTACCGTGCATTCGTGAAATAAATTGTGCGCGCACCCAACGTTCTGCCCCTCGTCACCGAATGAACCGAGTCCACCAGTTAAAGAGGCTGCTGATAGTTGCGCGGACAATCCCGCAAGCGGATCGAAAGTCGAGTCGTTAATCCGCGCTGATACAAAGCTTCGGCTTGTCATATCAATACGCGCGACAAATCATTCATCCGACACGATTCACCAGCCTCATTTTCATTATTTTAAACTCACGATTAATGTCTCACGGGTATACTTTTATTTCTCCCGGCATTCTTTATTTTAATCCCCCGGTAGATTTATTGCGAACAATTGTTAAATTATTCCATGGATAATGAAACACTGTTGCACGTTAAGAGGGATTTATTAGCAGTTGCTACTATATTTTATAATAACTCGGGGGATATGTGTTTATTTATAGAATTCCTTATAATAATATGGAGTAATTTAAAATAATTTAGAAAAAAGAATGGGAATAATGGAATGGAATTCGTTACCTCGTTAGTCATCAGTCGTGTCCTTTATTACTACTCTATGTTGCCATATGTCTGTCGTGTTGACACTAGAGTTTGACAAAGACTAATATTATTGCGGGTTGCGGGGTAGAGTGGTGGTAAAGCGCGTGACTGGTGAGCAAGGTAATGGGTTCTATTCTTCGACACAATGACAACATTATTTTCAAATATTTTTTAAATTCTTTATCATATAAATAATTATACTGTCAATTCACACGTATCTCTGAGTCATTATAAAATTTTGTAATAACTATTGATAAATTTCTATCAGTATAGTTCAAATTATTTGCAAATTGAATGGTTTTGTTTGAAATTAAAAAAAAGAGTTAATTTTGTTCATAATCTTTTTGAAAAAAATGCAAATAAAAATGCTTGAGTATTTATTCGGATACTAGCAAATTATTTAGTAAAAAAAATAAGTTCTTCTAAGTTGAATTATTTTTAGAACTAAAAAATAGTTAATATAAAGTTTAAATAGTTGTTTATTGTAATTTTGTACTTGCATTTATTTTTATTTATTTTGTTCTTTTCAATTTATTTTGCTCAAAACTGTTAACAGAATTGAAGACGAAAGACATATATAGAAGCTGTTTTTTTTATTTGTTTCAAGTTATTGCGAATAGTATTGTGGACTGCTATTTGTTTAAAAGCTTTAAAATAATTTGTAACTATTATCATCACGGTACAATACGGTGACGGGTCATTTATACTTAACCACTGTCTTGTTAGTAGCAAACAAGTTCTGCTGTACTACACAATTAAACCAATTAGTCTTGTTATTAGTACGACGTACATAAATGAACATTAGATATCATCTATTATATCTTGGTTTAATTTGTTAACATCTTACAATTGCAGTAAAGGCATATTTTTGATATTAAATTGAAGAATCTTCAATTTTTATAGTTTTCATGAATTTTTTAAGTGCTGTTTCTGCTCCCACTATTATTTAAGATTTAAAATCATTTCTACTATTATAGTAAACTTTTGCTTTCATTATTTAAGATAATATTTAAAATTATTTACACTTGGAGAGTAATTTATGATACCTTAATAATAATTATATCGTCAAACAAATGTTTTATTCCAAGTCTTTGAACTTAAAGTAATTGTATTAAAATACAAAAAAAATTATAAAATCTCTGGGGAATATATTTTTATAACTGTATTAACATATTCGAGACAAAACGATAAATTCCTTTGCATTATATATTATGTTAAAATACATTTTTTAATTATCAAGTTCCATCGATTATGTAAATGTGCCTTTAATTATATTTGACACGCCTCTGCTAATTTAGCGGACGCGCGCAAATTGCTTTTGTTTTAAATTTCATGCAACACTTTTTGCAGAATTTCAGGAAAAGTATGACGCGGAGCGTCTTATATAGTAATTTAGTTGCGCAAGCATTTTAAATTTCGCATGAAAAATACCAATTTATTCAACACACATATTTCTCAGGGGAGAAATTTGCTGACACTACAAACGTTACGCACATCAGCACTTTCTACTTTTATTGCAAACATGATTTATTTATTAAACAGCGGCAAAATACAAGAAAACACCAAACTTTTATCCTACATCGTCGAGAAGAAACTCGAACCATTTAACGCAAAATTGTTACAATTATTTATGGGAGTGAAAATACATTTTTATTTTTCAATTATTTTCATATTTTCAATTATATAAATGCAATAAAAACTAGGAATTAAGTATATGTTGCCAGTCTTCTAACAAACCAGCATTTTGAAACGGGATGAAACAATTTTTTGATGCAAAACAAGCCTCAGCTTTGTTGCCAGTAGACTCGTTCGAATGCATACGAAATCCTTTCCAGTCTTTTGAGTATGGTTTTTGTTTTTTCCTTTTGTTCTTTTTTTTTCTCTCTCTTTTTTTTTCCTTTTTGTTCGCATCGGCATAATAGTGGGTTTCGCGCTGAAGATGCGAAACCGACGTTTATTGGAACACGGGAGCTAAGATTTTCAACCTAAACAGCGGCTTCCAGAAGCTAGCGATACACAGCACGAACAAAAATAAGCCGCCGCAGAAGACGAAAACCTTTTAATTAGCTCCTGGCGAGAAATTACAATCGGTCAATGACGGGGCGCGCAGGATTGTTGCGCACGCACACACTTTGGAGATTTTAGGTCAGGAGTCAACGTCTAATAATATACATAGATAAGACTCGCCGTAATTGCAGTCAGGTCCATTGTTTGTTCTGAGAAATGGTAGAAAGAAAGGTAATTTTCAGTTTCACTTTTTGTTTCTCGCTAGGCGAAAAGGAAAATTTCTACCGTCACTATTCGTACGACTCGTGACTTAGTCAACTAAGTGAATTAGGTAATAGGAATTTTTGGGATGAAATGTTCGACTTTTGCGGTCACATTTTAAAAAAGAAAAAATTAATAAAACTTACTGACATTGATGCACTCACAAAAATGTTTATTTGAGAGTAATAGAATATTCTTATATTAAATAGGATTTCCATTCATTATATGGACAAAGCGAAATTGTATTTATAATAAGAATAAATTATTCTTAGAAAACGTATATTTATATAAAGAATTATTTCCATTTATATGAAATGGATTTGTTTTAGAGAAAAGAATAAAATAGGTTTAGAATAAGAATATTCAACAGATGATAACTGAATATTCTTATTTTTAATAGATTTTCTGTTAGTTTCAATAAGAACATTTTCTTTGTACAGGTTTCTTAACGCGAGCATATTTTTTTTTCTGAGTGTGGTAAGTTAGTCACAAGAATTGAAAAATTACTATCCTAAATTAGTAAAAAGTGTCATTATTTTCTAAGACTTGTCAACAAACTGACACGTTTTATTAACTTGAGATAGTAATTTTCCAAATTTTGCAAATATATAACCAGTTTACTAAGAATGTCGGTAATTTTTATTCATCTTTTCTCACCGTGAATTGATGACAATGATAGTTGTTTGATTTATTCAGGTGTCATTAATAATTCATAGTCTATGAATTTCGAAAGCTTATTGACGCTTGTTAAATATAATATTTTTCAAATGTATATTCCATGGGAATGACGATTTAGATGATTTTTAGTTAAAATATAAAAGCGATTAATTACGGTGAAAATTTTATTCGAAGTCGAACTTAACGTTATCAGTTAATCATTTTAGGTGTATATGTAAAAAATAAATATACATTTTATATGAAAGAAGCAAGTAATTTGAGTACGAATAAACAGTTTAGTTGACAATACATTGTATTAACAAGAATTAATAAGTGGTTATTCGTAATCTGATCGAGATACAAATATTTCTAATCAACGCACTCGGATCTAATTGAATTTCGGATAAAATCTGTCCGATTGAAATAGACGTACTTTAGAATCAATCAGAATGTTTTCATGTCCGCAACACGGGAATTCCCACACGTGACAAATAAATATTATTAGAAGTGTGGGCTGTTACAAGTAATTCAGATAGGAGCTTAATAAAAACATTATCTGGCATTAACGTGAATGCATCTCATGTAAATTAGTTTGAAATTTGACTTTTTAATGTACCAGAAGAGGCAGTTTAGAATTTCATCGAAATATATCTTTTCATTTGTCAGAATTCAATGGATCTAATTTGTCGATCGAAATCGTACTCAAAATATTGTGATGTTCATCAAAATGTCGTCTTAATTATCGGGATAAATTTCACTTTCCCAAGCGCATTTTCCCCAAGTAATATCGTAACTATATTTCATTAAGTTTGAGAGATTTTTTTTATTTTTTTTTTTTTACATCGAGTGAAAATTTATTAATTGAAAATTACACGTATGAAAGTGAAATTTATTTCTACTCCAACTCCATATATTATTCAAGTGCGATGAACTTGAAATGTAATTTATTAGTACGGTGAATTTGTAGTTGGAATTGACATATTTTACCAATGAAATTGTTGAAAAGTTATATCGAGACTTCCTTGAAACTGGCGGACTGTTGGTGCAACTTTTATAAGTTCCTAATACTGCACACGCCGAGGCACAACATTGACAATATATAGTATCATATCGGACTTCTGTTTTATCATTCATCTGATTTAAAAACACGAGACAGAAACGTTAGTCTTCGCACTGTTTTATGTTTACTAACGGTACGAAAGTAGGACGGATCTCTGCGTCGCTTAAACTGTACATCTATTCACTTACGATATATTAGCTTTCCTTCCACTTTCGTAGTTTAAGGAAACTAAGATTTCCATGGTGAAACCGAGCACCCATCTGAATTTGAATATTTTTTTTCCCCAATTATTATGGTAAAGAGAGAGAGGTCTTCGAGCAAGACTCTTACCAATCGAATTTGGTTTAAGCTATGTTAATGAACATTATACTAATGGACCAACCACAACTGGTCTGGCAGCCAAAACAAACAGTTAAGGTACTTTTTTTGTTAAATTTTTTTTTTCATGTTAAGAGATACAGTTTTATTTTTTATTCCGTATGTGCAAAGCAAATTAGTGTCCCTAAAGAATGTTTATCATTGTAGAGTAAAATTGTTTTACAGATTGATTGATATTATAAATTTAAATAATTACTTATTTATTAGTTTATAATTAATTATTTTTCAAAGGTGACAATTAAAAATAAGATTGCATTAAGCTTGATGAAGTGTGCCATTTACATTAATTTTTTACTTTATTTTAATATCATATTACACATCATCAGATTCTTTATTATAGTGTTAGAGATATCAATTTATTGTCATGTATAAGTAAGTGAAAAAGGATAACAGACGAGCCACGTATAATAAACCATTAAATCACAATTGACCTTGTCAGGGATTCGTGATAAATGATAAGCTTACGCGATCTTTACAAGTTTTATAGCAGGACGGTTAAAATTACTCCATTATTACGTTGATAAAATTACATTGTGAAATTACGACAGTCATTGGTTACAAATAACCGTAGTAAAATACTGCGAGGTTGCGTTCATTATTGTAACTCTATACTAAAAAAAAAAAAAAAAAAAGAATTGAAATCGCAGAGTAAACAATGTACGCGGTTATTTTTACTGTGTTCTCAGTATCAAATAACAATGCACACTTTTAACTCAAAGGACCAATGACAAGCCTACTTTCCATTGTTTCCATCAATTATAGTATTTAATTTCCCACTGCAAGATATCGTGTGTTTATCTACTGTTTCATTTCTTCAGCGTTTTACAAAAGGTGTTTATTAAATTGACGCCATGAAGAATTATAAATAGAAAGTAGTTATAAAAAAAAGGCATCAAATTTATATTACAGTCATTTATGTAAATTTACAATACACCATTGCAATTCTGAATAAAATTGTGCAAGTCTTAATTAAATTAGTCAAATATATTAGGGAGCTGATAACTATTGTCAGTATATATTATAATTCTCGAGAAATTGATACGTTTTGCTAACTTGAGATAATAATTTTTCAATTTTTCATTAGCTGTAAATGTAAGAATATTTTGCATTAAAAATTTACAACTTCGGGTTTCAATACTTGACAATGACCTTTGTACTTATAAGTTATACGTATAAGGGTAGTTATAATGTGTTGCAAGTAAGTGTAACGTATAGTAAATAATAGATGTATCAAAAATACGTATATAAATGTTTTTATATACAGCTACCCGTACACAAGTATAGAGCGTTTGCGTTGGAAAGTTTTGTTATTGCTCTGAATTGCCGTTTACGTTGCAACCCGTAGCTGGCCCATTAGTCTTTACTTACTGAGCAAATAGTCCCAACTATTAGTAACTGGCTTTATTAATCTTTTCCCTCGATACCACGCTGCGACAATATTTACAATTAATCACAGTTAAATTAAACGGCAATTGGCATTGCCTTACAGTAGCGCAAGTTTTCTCCCGCGCCAGAGAGAAAAAAAAAAATGCGTACGATTATTAATTTTACAATACGAAACTGCCGGCAATCTGACCGGCAAGAAGGCGTCCCGCGCGCCTCGAGACTAATTTAAGGAAAAAAAAGCCACCTGTATAAGAATCTCTTGGGAGAATGTACGTTACATTCTCCCAAGTAAACGCATTACTTCCAATGCCATCTTTCACATGGGGGACATGCATACTATAAACTTTCTATTTCTCAGCGACTTTCAACCCAATGTCTGCTCAAAGGACCCCGCGCGTTTGCCCTTCCACATAAATTAGAACGCCGCGGTTTTCCCTTTTCAAGAGCTGAGAAATGCTCTGTATTAGCGCACGAGATGTCCGATAATGATCAGCGTAACATCATCTAACACCGGATGCATCTTAGATTTAACCGCGCATGACTTTCTGCCGCTATTTTATCGAGATGTACTTGAAATTTATATATATATATATGCCTTGGCGCAATCCATTGACCAATTCTATGGGAAATTGCCAGAGTCGACCTACGGGGCCGATTCTGGCCCAGTACTGTCAGCCAGACTTTGGTAAACAGATAGGGAACGATACTGGTTTGAGCTTGGTTATTAATAAAAACACAAGATAACCAGATGTAAGACATGTCAGGCAAAATATCAAGGCCATAGTTGATCCAGACTTGAAGCAGTACTGGTGATTTAAAAAAATTGTTCAATGCAAGAACAACGTTGGATGATTACTGGTAGGGTATAGCTATACAACTGCACTGAGAGAAAACAGCCATAGTTATTATTACTAAACATGCTATAGTGAAAGTTTCAGCGGTTGTAACAACCAGGAATTGCGTTAATATAACCAGAGTTCTAGTTCTCAATACTTAAATGACAAAGTAGTTTGATTAACTAAGATCTATGGTTATTTTTCGTGAATACTAGAGAATTTTAGTTGTTACAACTGAATACTATAGTTGATTCCGCGATCATTCCGCGCATCTTTTGTTTTGTATTTGCGTGTGGTCATAACCTCAATTGTCTTCGTTGCTGCATACACTTTATGCTAGTTCGTCGGATTCACA
>JABFPN010004376.1:0-15313 GCA_022817305.1 Leptoteleia sp. ZL-2020
ACGGCCCACAAAGCATATATTGCAGTTTTTGTGTGCTTGGCCACTCGGGCCATTCATTTGGAATTAGTAAATGGCCTCGACACTCCGTCATTTTTAGCAACTTTGCAAAGGTTTATAGCTCGTCGTGGCAAACCCCATACAATCTATAGTGATAATGGGAGAAATTTTGTGGGAGCACATTCGGAATTGAGAAAAGCATTTTGGGAGGCTACTCACGATGCTAATGTGCTCAATCATCTGGCAATTCAACAAATTCAATGGAAATTTATTCCACCAGCTTCGCCTCATTTTGGAGGTCTGTGGGAAGCAGGAGTAAAATCCATGAAAAATCATTTGAAAAGAATTATCGGTAAATTCATTCCTTCATAGGAAGAAATGATTACAATATTGTGTCGTATAGAAGCGTGCCTAAATTCGAGGCCCATATCGAAGCTATACGATGATCCGGAGAATCTGGAAATATTGACTCCAGGCCACTTTTTGATAGGGACAGCATTACAAGCCCCTCCTGAACCCTCGGTATTGAATCTGAAGGAATCCCGATTAAATCGCTGGCAAAAATTGCAACACATTTTCGAATCGTTTTGGAAAAAATGGTCAAATGAATATCTTTCCACCCTACAATCCAGACAAAAATGGAAGGAAAAACGCGCAATGCTGAAAGTAGGAGATATTGTCCTTATACGCGAACAAAATAACCCACCTTGTCAATGGTCGATGGCCAAAATCATCAAATTCCATATGGGAACCGATGGGGTTCCACGAGTGGCGGAATTAAAAACTGAAAATTCAGTAATCACTCGTAACGTCACTCAACTCTGCCCATTGGTCGAAACATAGCAACAAAGAAGGTTGTATACAAACAAGGGGATAAGTTATAAAACCGCTGAGGAACAGTTGTAGAACTCAGTAGGCAAAATGGCCAACATAAATGATACAATTTGCGACTTGATCGGTGAGTGCGACGAATTTGATGTTGAAGTGAGTGAATGGCTACCTTCATTGATGGATACGCCGGTAGAAACGTTTGAGACGGAGTTAGCAAAATTGGAGGAGATAATCAAACCAATGGAGGCTCCATCTACTGTTTCACGCAGGGTGGAATCTCCCGATCCACACGAGCCCAGATATTGGTTTGACGAACACGCCAGTGAGACTTATCTGGACAACAATTATACCAAAGTGAGATGTTTTGGGCATGACATCCTGGTCCCCACCCGGGACAAAAAGAAGTATAAAAAATGGAAACGATACCTGCCCATAGGACGAATATTGTTAAAATGGGACAGAAAAATGAAATTATTACCAGCCCGACTTACCCCTACCTCAAAACCGTACTGTGAGTAAGAAAAAAAAAAAAAAAAAAAGGGTTTTAGTATAATTAGAGACTTAATTAAACAATTTATTGTTTAAGGAGGGCGGTATTGTTGGCGATTAAATGAGGATACAAGAAACGGGAAACAGAAATATCTAGAAGTTGTGTAATTTGAGACTCAACTCAATAAAAGCATAAACAAAACATAAACAAAAGAGAGTATTTAATGCGAGTCATTGAACTCGTGCAACCAGTTATCGAATAGTTAGTTATTGGGTTATTATTTCTAGTAATCAACAACTTGTATTGTTCGGGCGTAGTTGTCGTAATCGATAGTTAGTTGTAGTTAACGAATATTAGTTGTAGTTAGTAATTCGGAAGAGTAATTGGAGTAATCATATAATAAGCTCTTAGTCGAAGAGAATTCATCGGAATTCTAATCAATCTGGTTCGAATAGTGACGTTCGTAAATGAACTATGTGGGGTTCATATCTTTTCGTGATTAGTCTAGAAAAGTGTTAATGGGCAAAAGTCGAATCGGTTAAACTTAGATTTGAATGAGTGTTGATATTGCGATATATAGGGTGTAGTGTTAGTAGCGTCTAAGAGGGACCGAAAGTGCACTTTCGAAGCTGTATACAACCAAAGGACATTGGGAACAATCATTCACTCCAGGGCTTATTCCTCCGAAAAATTGAGATGCGGATCTGGACCAGGCTGGTGGTAGAGACCTGGGCTCAGCTATCTCTCTCGCATGCACACATATGGATAAGTCGTTCACATATTACTTTGATTTAGTCTTTATATTCGCTTGATTATCTGTCCTTCTCTGATATACGCAAGCAAGGACAGCTTAGTACGTTTCAAAACAATTAAATTTAAAAGGCGAAATACTTCGAATTTCGTGTAGTAAAGTGTATGCAATTCGAAATTGATAGTATTCATTCTAGTTTACATATTCATATTGTGGCAAGTGTCTTGCTGTCATTAATCAACAATTATTGGCGCGTCCGCCAACGTTGACTTTTGTCAACGACATTCGATCATATAAATTGGAGCGTCTGCCAATTTAATCACAAGTAAAATTCATATCAACTCATAAACTAATTTGTATTAAGACATCGATACTCTGAAATATTGGGTATCGGTGGATTTAACTGTATATTCACGCGTCCGATTAAAATTAGTAAAGCCTACTGCTGGCAAACACATGATTTTAGAATTTTGAGTTCAATCTTTGGTTTATGCTGAACCGTGTGGTTCATTTACCGATCAGTCAGAAGAAAATACATATCAATAACTTATGATTTTAGATTGGATAAAATTGTCATTTTATGTTGTTATGTTTTGACTTACAACGTGTTGACGTAGCTTGTAACGCGGCGTCCGCGGGAGCCCCACGGACAGGGCTTCCCGGGGCACGCCGGTTTTCGCCCGACCCTCTTCTCGGCCATCTCTTTGCTGAGCGCCAGGCCGTTTTGACCGGAAACGGCCAAAGGGGTTTCGCGTGCAGGTGACGGGATAGGGGCAGGGTAATTAAATAAAACAAAGTGACAAATTTCATTATGTTAAAGAGAAAATATAAATTCCTTATTCATCATCTGCCCTCCGTGGCAGGACGCCAAACAACCGCAAAAGAAAAGGAAAATGATTCCTGAAATTACAAGTTATTTTGCCCGTGAGTGGGACGTGGCTATCGCTGTCGCAGTCCCACTCACGGGCCGAAAATTCCTCACTCAAAACTCACTCATTCAATGCACACATCTCACATTCAAAACATTCGCCGGCGATACAAAAAAAAACACAACAAACATCCCACGGTCACGCACACACACACACACCCATCCTAATCACGCCACACTGCCACGGTGCGAGAGAGAGCGACTCTCCGCACCGCGGGGCCCTAAACCCGGTCGCGGGCTCCGCGGGGAGCCGGGTCGGCATCGACCGCGTCACTCACGGGGTGACGATTCGGCCCTTCGTGGCAGCGCAACAAACCCGAAGAAAACAAAAGGCAAAGTAAGTGAAATAACGGCCTCGGCCGACGTGAGAGAGATAGGAGATCGCGAGAGTTAAATAATCGCTCTGGCGCGGCCCGGCGGCCGGCCAGGCGGATGGCTTTAATACGACTCACTGGTGTTGCCCATCGCCGAGGCGACGGGGAGGCTGCCCGCGGGACCAGCGGGCCTCGTGACGCCTTAGCCGGTCATCCTGCCGGTCGACGGAAAAGGAGAAAGAGATGGGCGCCTCCGGCCTCGTTGCTCACCTCCTCTGCGTTTCTCTGGCTCGCTCGTTCTCTCGCGGACTCGCTCCGTTAGTCTCCCTGGTGACGCTCCTTCGCTCCGTCAATCACCAACTCCACCCGACCCGACTAACGACAAAGTAAACGCGCGAAGAAAAGGGGAAAACGGACACGACTTTCTCGTGAGGCAACCAAAAAAACAATGGCCGCGCCCGTGACGGATCATGTGCCTCGCACGCGGTCTCGCGAGAAGTTGGGCGAGTTAGGGGCCTCGCGGGATCGCGACAATGGCGGATGGCTGACGAGCGGTGCCCGGCACTATCCATCACAAGCTATAAAATATTTCTCAAATGTGGAACTAAAATAATTTTTGATTAACTTTCATACTTCTTATTTTAATAATATTAATGTCGCTTTTACTTTACGATACTCTTCAAAGGAGTAATTTAAATGCAATCCGTGATTCTCTTCGAAGTGTCATTGTTTGAAGTGGTTCCTCTAAGTCGTACTGCTTGGCGTACATTAGTTTGCAGAGAAAAATTCTTACATCGTTGCCACGATTCCATTCTCGCATGTACTTGACCGTGATTTTAATTTTAATTTAATATTGATTTAATTTTGATGTAATGTTGAGTTAATTTAAATTTAATTTGAACTTAAACTAATCTTAATTTGATTTTAAATTGAATGTGTGACTTACATGGATTATTGTCTAATTTCTAAAAAGCGCGTATGCAGCGACACCAAACGCGATTAAATATAGCCAAAAATTGAAAGCCAAATATGTTTAAATGTATTTGCGTTTTGCACTATGAATGAAATTTAAGGCGTGTTCCAAAATTAAATGCTAATAATAAGACAAATATATGCAAACAGACATATACGCAAACAGGATTATCTGTCCTTTATTAACTGAGCAAGTAATTAAAGAATGAATACGCCGACAAGTGATACCTCTACACTGGTGCACGTTCTAGTTGTATTATGCCAGTGAGATTATACACTTTATTATTGTTTGTATTGGAATTGACAGCCTAGTATCCGAAAAACGATGAATTTTATCGTTTTATATTTCGTTTTAAATCGATGAAATTCAATGAAATTTTTAAAAATAGAAAAAAAATTTACCGAGTATCGAACACGCGTCCAACGGTGCCGCTACATCAGTCAGTGCGCGAGCGCTCTAGCCACTGCGCTATTAAACGCGTTCAGTGAAGAGAAAAATGTTAGCTTCTAGAATTCGACTGCAGTATTGACGTTCATTCCGGGTGTTCGGCGTTGTAATGCGCCTCCGTGTATATGTCACATTTGCGTTCCCGTACAATTCGTCACCGTGTACATTTTCCCGTCTTATATTATGTTCTAATTTAGTATTTCTTATTTTTGTGTCCTTTTGTTTTGGTGCCGCGCTCACCTTTTCGCCGCTCGCGTGTGGCCTTATCAGTCCGAAATAAATTGTCGCTCGACACTCATCGATGCCGTAAAGCGACATCATAAAACGTGCGCCGTGCTCGCGCCTTCTCACGCTCCGGTTGAAGTCGAAGTACATCGCCGTGTTCGCGATATTATTTAAAGTTGTGCAAATAAAATAGTTAGTCCGTCTGATACGCGTTGTCTTTATTTCGTCTATCTTTCCTCTCATTGTATCAGGATAGTGGCGCGTTCCAACGCCCCAAGGTCACGCCGGATTTCAAGAAGTTCTGAGGCGGAAAAGGTTTGCAGGCGGATCCCCGCTGCCCCCTTACATCGCCCAACACCGAGCCAATGAATGAAATATAAATCTACGGGTCAACTTTTAGTTTTCTTAATGATTCTTGTACAGATGCTTCAATAGTTTCTTTTATGTATATTGTGGGGGATGAGTCGAGTTAATAAATGATAAACTGGATAGCCTCGTTGTATTTAAATAAGTTTATTGAATAATTTGCTTATGCGCTCGTCTAAAGAACTCAACTTGACTTGTTTGTTCGCCGACTGACTAATTAACTCTGACTGGACTAGACTAGTACTAGATTCGACTAAGATTGTTCGCACAATGATACTCGCATCACCTGCCATCTGACGGCGCGGCTTACACCAAAAATTTTAAATGCTTATATACTACAGTTCGGCGATACCTGACCACTGACCGCCCTCGGTCAAACGTTTTCATATGAAACATCGCTACAAATAAAATATTATCACATTGATTACAAACAGTTATCCTTTTAAATTAATCTCGTTAGCATACACATTACTCAATCATCGCGTATGTAAGGCTTCATTTGATCAACAGCGATTACACTCCTATACGGTCGCTGTGTTACATTAAAACCTTCAATATCTTTTACAATATAACGGTCATTGGGTAAGATTTTGTCGATTACGTAGGGACCTCGAAACTTTGGGATCAACTTCTTGTTAACGCCAGGGGTGACGTCTATATTTGTGATCATCACATAGTCTCCCACCTTGTACTTCGTTGGAGTCTTACGCTTTTTATTATAGTGTTTCTGAATCTCTTTTTGTGTTTTTACAATTTGTTCCGATGCTCTTTCTCTCAATTGCTCGAAGTCACGTTCACCTGGTGAATTGGATTCCAGTATCATCGGCAAGTTGTCATCTATCAAACCTCGTTGACCAATTCCAAACAACAATCTACACGGTGTTTCGCCCGTGGATCGGCATTTAGTGTTATTAAACGAAAATTCCGCTTGCGGTAGTACTCGATCCCATTCATCTGGCTGATTACACAATTTCGCAAGCATGGGCGTCAACGTCCGATGAAACCTTTCTATTTGACCGTTAGCACGTGGCGTACCCACTGCTATAAGTACATGCTCGATATCTCTACTCCGTACAAAATCGACAAAATCTTGCGACGTAAAGGATGTTCCACGATCAGACACAATCCTCTCAGGCTTATCATAGGAACGAAAATACTCTACTAGATGTCGTATGGTCTCTTGCGTCGTAGTATTCTTACATGGGTAAAGCCTCAGGAACTTTGTAAATGCGTCAGCCACCGATAAAATATATTTAAACCCGTTTCTCGTCTTCGCCAATGGTCCGTAATGATCTGTATGAATTGTTTTAAACGGTACTGAGTCTTTATCCGGACAATGTAGGTATCCCTCCGCCTTACCCTGTAATGGTGAGTACGTTAACATTTTAAACAGTTAGCAATATACAATTTCACTTTATCGCGTAGGTTAGGGAATCAGTATACTTCGAGAAGTCTATAAACCGTTTTCTCAACTCCTAAATGACCAAGGTCATTGTGACAAGCCCTAATCACATTGGTTTCCATAGACACTGTTACATAAAACAGGAGTTTGTTTCCTTTATACTTTCTATAAACAATCCCATCACGAAGTTCAAAAAACTCATCTTCCGACTTCTCAAGTCTCTTTCGCACCTTTTCAATCTCAATATCACGGTTCTGAGCTATCATTAACGTCTGATCAAAAGTGTTTGGTTCCAACAACAACATATAACAACGACTCAACGCATCGACGTGACTCATTCTTTTCCCAGGTCTGTGTATAATTTCAAAATCGTAATTCTGAAAAAACATTGCCCAACGCGATATGCGTGGATTGATGTTTTGCTTACTAAGGGTGAGTCTGAAACTGTCGCAATCAGTAATTACACGGAATTTCCTACCATACAGGTAAACGTCAAACCTTTTAATTGCGTAAACAACGGCCAAACACTCAAGCTCAAATCTGTGATATTTTGATTCATCTAAAGACGTTCGTTTGCTAAAATAAGCTATCGGCCTAAGCTTCCCATCCGGTTGCTTTTGAAGTAAAATGGCGCCAAAACCTGCGGCACTAGCGTCACAATGAAGCTCGGTTTCTAAATCCGGAGAGTAAATTGCCAGTATCGGTTGTGTAGCCAAAATGCTTCTGGTTTAATAAAAACTTCTGTTTCCTCGGGACCAAACTTGAAATCACTTAATTTGATAGCGTCGTACAATGGTTTCGCGAGTGTTGAGAATCCTTGAATGAATCGACGAAAATAACTCGCTAGAGACACAAATCGATGGATATCCTTAACACTTCGTGGTGTTGGATAATTTAACACAGATTCCACATTTGCTTTACTAGGCCTTACGCCATTTGCATCAATTTGATAACCGAAGTATGTGATTTCTGTGCCGACAAAATTACATTTATCCATTCTGAACTTTAAATTATATTTTCTAGCGATTTGGAATACTTCCTTCAATACTGACAAATGTTCGTCAATTGTCTCGCTTGCAATCATTATATCATCGATGTACAATAAAACCTTGCCCTCTCTAATTAAAGACTTAAATACATGATTAATGAATCTTTGGAATTCTCGTGGCGCATTCGTCAACCCAATTGGCATGCGCAAGAACTCGAATTGTCCCAGAGGAGTGACAAAAGACGTGTATTTGATTGAATCCTCGGCCATTTTAACATGGTAGAACCCATTTCGCAAATCTAGATTGGAAAAATATTTCTTACCTCTCAATCTATCTAAATGATCGTCAATCAGAGGAGTAGGGAAATTATCTTTAATCGTCATCCGATTCAACTCTCGGTAGTCAACACATAGCCTGATCTCACCGTTCTTCTTCCGCACTAGGACTATTGGACTTGCATAAGGACTATTGCTTTCTCTAATTACATTTGCCTCTGTAAGATCATCCAAAATAACTTCAAGCTTTTCCTTGTCCGAGAAAGCTATACGTCGAGGTGAAAAAGAGATCGGCTTGTCATCAATCAAACGAATTGACATTTCCCATTCTTCTGGTTTACTATCATTTTCTACCCTGGACAAATAATCAGTTACATATATATCTTTTACTCTTTCTACGACCTTTTGGCTTACTTCCGGATTAACATTTAAAAAGACTTCATCATGATTCTCAACATTCTCGTAATCAATGTTCATCAACTGCTCTATAAAATAGATATTATCATTACTCTCAAGAGTCTCTTCTCTTGATTCTACTTTAATACTTTTATCAAACGAAACTTTTACTCTAGGATTCAAAATAAAATCTCTACCCAACAGTGCAACACATGTTAACGTATCATTGGGCATAACATAGAATTTAACGTTTACTATTACATCCTCAATTTGGAAATCATGTTGAAATAATCCTAAAACATTTAATTTAGATCCATTATTACCACAAAACGAGTGATCATTTGTTATTTCTTTCAACTCAACATTATTTGGAACATAACTTTGTTTAATGACGCTAATCGGTGAACCTGAATCAATAATCGCTTTAATAATACAATTACACACATTACCTTCATCATCCGATACCGAATACTTAACTGAAACTGTAAATACATTACGTGAAGGAATCTTTGAAGCTTCCGGGGCAATGACGTATGTAGCTTCCTTTTCCGTTGAATTTTTGAACTGCGTTGTTTCTGACGAACTAAGCTTCTTTTTTGGACAGTCCCTCTTTTGGTGGTTAGAATTTCCACATAAGTAACAAGCTCCTTTTCCATTTTTAGGTTTCTTACACTCTGCTGCTCTATGGCCAAAAGTGTTGCAGTTGTAACACTTTATTGACCCTCGATGACTCGTTGACTCTACATCTGTCACAGTAGTAGCATGTATCGACTGGGTCGGTCTACTGCTTCTTTGATGCTGACCACTTGACTGTAATGTGATATTTTCGAAGGCTTCCAATAGCTCTGCCTCACTGTGCAAGCGAAGCATTTTTGCCTGACGACGAAGTTGGAAATCCGGAATTCCGTCTATGACATATTGTATTATCTCTTCTTCCGGAATTGGTATGCGATTGCCCAATACAACCTTATCAATCAGATAATCGTCAAAAGATTCGTTGTGCTTCCAAACGCGTTTTTCAAACTCTCTTCTCAGAACTAGAGTCGTGGCACGTTGTTTGAATTTGTTGTTCATCTCCGTCTTTAATTGTTGGTATGTCATACTCAAATGTTCTGGCTTAGAGTGGAACCAACTTTGCGCTTTTCCCCTAAGTTTCAAGCTGATTAGAATCTTCGAATTATTGTCATCTAAATTATACGTGTCGTGAATCAATTCAACCTGACGTATCCATGTTGCATAATATTCTACGTTACCATCAAAATTGCCCAAAAGTCCACTTATAGTTGTCAGATCTACCCTGTCTCTTGGTGCGTTACGGTTAAAATCAGGTGTACTAACCTCTTCTCGATCAAGGGCAGCAACTTGAGCCTGTCTGGCAGCGGCAAGTTCACGTTGTAACATCTCGCGTTCCCTTCTCAACATTTCTATCTCTCTTACGTGTCTTTCATCCTTGTTTTTCTCGCACGCGTCCTTAGACCTTTCACCTTCTTTTATTTCAATCCAAATATTAGGGTCATACTCGTTTAGCCTTGTAATCAGTTCATTTTTATTACCGGTAGTCGGTAAATCTCGTGCACGTAATTCCTCTTTCAATTGAAATACCGTTAATTCCTTTGGATCATACGTCGCCATTGCGTTATAAATCTTCTCAATCCAAAACAAAGTCAATATTTATACGTATATCAAGCAACAGTCAACAGTTTTTTTCTGACCCAATACGTAAACAATCTTCCGAACTAAACAAACATATCTCCTTCGACCTGTAAACAAACAACAAAATGGCGGGCACTCAGTAACCTTTGTGTTTACAAAATGCAGTACGCACAACAGCGTACGTATCATAAAATCATGCGTATTCGACAATCGTGACAAAACGTTGCGCACACAGCAGCAAACAAACTGTTCGGAATAACGCGAGCTCGGCGGCAACTACGGCGAGACGTTGCGCACACAGCGGCAACCGCGAAGAAAAATGTTTCATATACAGCGACAAACGACTTTTCCGACTGGCACGCACTCAGCTGTAGCCACGACGAAAATATTGCGCACACAGCAGCAAAATGTACCGTTCCCAAACGGCGCGCACACAGCAGCGACCGAAACGTTCCAAAACGACACGCACCCAGCAGCGAACGAAACTGAACAAAATGGCGCGCACACAGCGGCAACCACGGCAAAAACGTTTTGCACACAGCAATAAACGGTCTCTTTCGACTGGTACGCACACAGCTGTAACCACGACGAAAACGTTGCGCACACAGCAGTAACTAAATTGTTTTTTAGACGACGCGCACCCAGCAGCAACCGAAAAACGTTCAAGACGACGCGCACACAGCTGCGTCCACTACGATCCGGAATGTTCTCGTTTTCCTCTTTACTTACTTTGAGGGCGAGTTCTGAATCCCACTTCTGAATTTTGTGGGGGATGAGTCGAGTTAATAAATGATAAACTGGATAGCCTCGTTGTATTTAAATAAGTTTATTGAATAATCTGCTTATGCGCTCGTCTAAAGAACTCAACTTGACTTGTTCTTTCGCCGACTGACTAATTAATTCTGACTGGACTAGACTAGTACTAGATTCGACTAAGATTGTTTGCACAATGATACTCGCATCACCTGCCATCTGACGGCGCGGCTTACAACAAAAATTTTAAAAGCTTATATACTACAATATTAAAAGATGGTATTTACAAGGAAGAATACGTATAATACCCGGTGGATAATGGATATTTGGTACTTATTGGGTCGGACCCAATAATACACTTGGATAAAACGGTATTTATGAGGTAGCTCCCAACCAACACGGCCCTGAATGTAGGGTGGTTAGTTTAGTTAGATTTTTAAAAAATTTATGGCAGGGTGGCGTAGCCACCTCGCGGAGATTTTTGGATTTGCTAATTTTGAATTTCCCTCCTAAATTTGAAAATTATTTGAATTTGAAATATTCAGACACGTATCAAGCGACTCAAATTGGGAGAGCTACCCGATAAGTACCACCTCGGCGTAGCCACCCCGCCATAAATTTTTTAAAAATCTAACTAAACTAACCAACCCAGATTCAGGACCGTGTTGGTTGGGAGCTACTTCATAAATACCGTTTTATCCAAGTGTATTATTGGGTCCGACCCAATAAGTACCAAAAATCCATTATCCACCGGGTATTATACGTATTCTTCCTTGTAAATACCATTTGAAATGTATATATTTGTACATTTATTGTACAAAAGACATTTATTAATTTCCTCTTGTCTTTATTTCTACTATAATAAAAGAATATCCAATTTCAAACGCAAAATCAAGTGTCACTTATTTAAACATAAATTATTTTGTATTAATTAATAAATAAAATCTAATTTTCATATACATTTTTATTGTAGTTGGCACATATACAATTGCAAATAAAAAAGTTATTTATAATGTTTTGGATCAAAGTTTCAAATTTGATTTCCCTTTAATTTTTACAACAAAACTAAGTGCTAATATATATTTTGTGACGGGTGGCGACGGGCGCCGGGTCGTCGGCCATCCGCCACTGTCGCGATTTCGAGGGGCCCCCAATTAACGCGATTTATCGCGAGGTCGCATGCGCCGCACATGGGCGGCCACGGGCGCGGTCTTTAGTCTTGCTTTGGTTTTGTTCGCTGACGCGTGTGCGCGCCAAGAAAGTTGATATACTGCAGAAGGTCCGCGAGTTCCCGAAAAGTACGTACGCGTCGCAAGCTTTGAGGAGCAGAGACGAAGACGAAGAAAAGCCCGAGAAGAGGCCAATTAAAGTCACGACGCGGGCAGCCTCCCCGTCGCCTCGGCGACGGGCATCACCGGTGAGTCGTTAGCCAAGCCAATGGCCTGGCCGGCCTCTGGGCCGGGCCAGCGCGACAATGTTCAATCTCGCGATCTCCTCTCTCTCTCTCACGGCCGACCGGAGCCGTTTTTGAATAGTGTGTTCGCTCTTCTTTTTCGACATGGTGGCGCGGCCGCGATGTGCCGAATCACCACCCCGTGAGTGATATGGTGTTTGCCGACCCGGCTCCCCGTGGAGCCCGCGAGCGGGTTTAGGTCCTCGCGGTGCCGATAGTCGTTCTCTCTCGCACTGCGACCGTATTAGCGTCAGTGGTATGAGTGTGTTTGCGTGCGTGACCGCAAGTAGTATTTTGTTTTCCTTTTTTTTCCAAACGGCGAATTTTTTGAATGAAAGATGTGTGGATTTTGAGTTTCGATTTTCGGCCCCGTGAGTGGGACTGCGACAGCGATAGTCCAGTCTCACTCACGGGCAAAATAAATGTATGAAATTGTGTTTGCTGCGTTCTGTTGGTGGAGGGGCCGAGGGGTGTGCGGCGCCCCCTCCTCCCCGACTATTTTCGAATAAAATTAGTACAGCAGAAAAGTCCGTTGATGTCTCTTTTGAATTTGTATTTGCCCTGCCCAAATCCCGTCACCTGCAATTCGAAATTCCTTCGGCCGTTTTGTCTAGAAACGGCCAAAGGAATTATATATATATTTATTTATTTATTTTTTACTTGGATATCTAATATATTATTTTTTAAAATTAATAAATTACATATTTTAGATCCCAAACATAATTGTTAGAGATTTCGAAGCTATCTAATCGGAGTTGTTTTCGCCGATTTCGCACCGCGAAAAAACCACCATCCGAAAGTATACAATGCACGCACTCTTCGTGCTGAGGATAGTTCTGAAGACGAGTTCTGTCGAGGACGCAGTAGCTGCTTGTACTTAACGTCCTCCACGTTGCCAGGCTCGTCTACGTGAACGCTCACCCCGGCAGGCCACTCTGTGCCATAAGCCTATCTCCTTCCTCTTCCCGGCAGGCCACGTCGCGCCATACGCCACTCTCCTTCGTCCATACGGCAGGCCACACCGCGCCATAAGCCGCTCTCACTCTCCCACAGGCTACGCCGCACCCTACGCACATCGCAAGTGGAAGCTCGACGGCAGTCCCATACTGCGCGTCGATACCTCTCCTTCAGGGAACTCAGTCCCTAATCTCCCGTCCGGCCACTCAGCGCCTATCACCCGGGCCTTATCAGCCATCCACCCGACGCTCGACTGCTCCAAGTGCGACAGGGCTAGCAAGAACTCCTCCGTCGACGAGTTCTCCCATTCAGATCCACCTAGCGCTCGCCACCAGCTCCTCGTTCCGTACCAGGAAGAGGAGCCCCTCCAGTCCATCTCAGCTGCTCGATCACCTAGGCTGCCTGACTCGCAGCCTAAACCAGCTAGTTACCCGCTGTTCATAAGCCATCCTTATTCCCGGCATTACACTCCATCCTGATCGCCTTGAGGGAAAACCTCCTATACCCTCCATTCCTTCACCCTTCCATCAGGAGGAGTCTCGTCTCCTCCACCCGGGGGCAGCCGCTTACAACGGCTACCGTAGAATCCCCCAAAATAATAGAAACCCTAAATCTATTAAAGCATCTATACAAGAATCATCAACAAAACTGAAAGTTGACTGTATAGATTTATGTTTAATACTGTCAGGGATGTTATCATGTTAAAAAAGATATATCCTTTTTATTTAATTTTTATTTTTCATCAAATAAAAGAAACAATTTAAATATCGTTATTTGTTCGATAGCGAAGTAGATATACAGACTTACCACAAACGATATTTATTTTTGTCACCGGTCACGGTTGTCGGCATCATTTCCCAAACAAAATTAATGATATCGGAGAAATTAAATAGACTCGTTTAAACTCAACCAAAATTATAATGTATTCTCACATCTTTCTCAATTTACATAAATTAATAAAAATAATAATAAAGAAGACGGCCGCTAATTCAATAATAAAGGAAATAAAGAAAACGGCCACTTATTCAATTATACAAGAAATTAAGAAAGAACGGCCACTTGTTCAATTATCTCTGTCGATCAACGCGCGCGTAAATTCGCCTAATTTGCTTTCGCTCACACGACAGGGAATTCCGGGACATACGAAATTTCACCGAGAGTAAATTACGAAATCAGAGAAACAACAGGGAGAAAGAAGTATTTTGGTCGCCTTACTTTCTTATGAGCGCAGTAATGTGCACGAGAAGGAGCGAGAGTTCAAGCGCGAAGTCGCTGTAGAATATTGTCCCCTCAGCTGGTCACCGATAGTTTAGGGTGTCGTTCTACTCCGTCTTCTCGAGGTCCGAAAGACGTTTTTGGGCTTCCTTTGCTCTGTTTGGCCGATCCAGAGACTCGTTCGGCACAGCGTGGCCTCAAATTTTCTCCCCAGTCAAGACTTCTGAATTTTTGTGTTTTGTGCGAGCGCTCGCTTCAATCTAATCTCTTTTTCGCGATTACAGGAATTCGAAAATTATTTTCCCCACTCTTGCGAGGTGGGGATGGCGTTTTACCGAGCAATCAAGTGCGAGGCGATCCGCGTGCGCGTTCGCCGTTAAAGTTGCCAAAATAATCGCCAACATTATTTAATTATAATTTATTTTTAATTTCGTACTTATAATAATTTTTTACATTATTTATTATATTCATATTATATATAAATATATTTACTTATATGTATTATATTTCTATGTACAATACTATTTAAATTTAAAAATTATATTCTAGAAAATTATATTAATTGTAACATACTAAAGTATATCATATATATATACATATTGTGAAGGGGCGCCTTTTTGCCGCCCGTCTGAAAAATGCGATTTGAGGGCCCTACCCATGAGATCTCGCGCCGCGCGTTCGCCCATCGATGATACCGCTCGCGAGGGGGGTTAATTCTGTTTCAGGTGCAAGGGAGCGCGGGTGAGGATGTCCAGCTGGTGAGTAGGCACTCTCCACCTCCTTGATAGCGAGGTGCGAGGCGACCAAGCGAATGTGTGAGCGAGAATAGATGTGTGCGTGTGAGTGAGTGCGATGCGAGATGCAGTATGAGAGAGAAAGCCTTAATGAAATTTAGAGT
>JABFPN010004377.1:0-15313 GCA_022817305.1 Leptoteleia sp. ZL-2020
TGTTTCAAAACGTTTAAAAGGGTTAGGAATGATCCAGAAGCAAGGACATTGGGTGCCGTATGAATTGAAGCCGAGAGACGTCGAACGGCGTTTTGGCATCCTTTGGCAACTACTGCTTCAACGGCAGAAAAGAAAAGGTTTTTTGCACCGTGTCGTGACTGGCGATGAAAAGTGGATACACTACGATAATCCAAAGCGTAGAACATCGTGGAGTAAACCTGGTCATGCATCTACACCGTCCGCAAAACCAAATATCCATGGTTCGAAGCTTCTTCTCTCTCTGTATTTGGTGGGATCAGCAGGGTATAATTTATTATGAACTGCTTAAACCGAACGAGACTATCACGGGGGATCGCTATCGACTTCAATTGATGCGTTTGAGTCGAAACCTAAAAGAAAAACGGCCGCTATACGCGCAGAGACACGACAAAGTGATTTTGTTACATGACAACGCTCGGTCTCATGTTGCAAAACCAGTGAAAATGTACCTAAAAACGCTTAAATGGGAAAATTCTTACGAAGAAGCTGAAAAGTGGTCTCTAGTGATGGGCAATACTTTAAATGAAATGTTTTTGTTCCTTATATTTTAAATAAAGTTTCTATTTTGTAAAAAAAACAACGAGAACTTATTCAAGGTCCTACTAATTTGACTAATATGTTGATAAAGTCCAATTTATCATAAGGTAGTTCTTACAATTTATTGTTAAAACTGCAGTTACATTGTAAATGTTATTAATATATGAAGCAAAATATAAAGTTTTTAACTCTGAGAGTTAACAAAATTTTTTTATTGGGAGTTGAATAAATTTTTTAACTCCCTCTTCTCTTCCCCCGTTTGGAAAAAACTAACATTCCCCCCTCCCCCCCTCCAGTTTGAAAAGACTAACATTTCCTCTCGTAATTCGTTTTCATTAAAAACATACAGAATCATTGGTTAGAACGACACAAACTGATGGTAGAAAGAAAAAAAGAAATTATTCTCACCAACTATTGTTACGCTAAGAGAAATATCATAGAAAAAATTCCCGTTGGTAACTGTGTTCCAGACGTATATCCGTCTTTCAGTAAAAATTATAGTTGTTTAAAAGCAAAGAAACTAGTTTTAAATGTTACATTTATAAATGAAACAGAAAATTTTCCTTTTGAAAAACTGTAATTTTTACGGAAGAATGGATCTACATCTGAACACACAGTTAAAAAGAGTAATTTTTTCTGTCATATTTCCCTCAGTATAGGAATAATTCTGTATTCTGTATTCTGCATATACAGAAACAGAACATTTTTTTCCTCGATTTCTAACATCACCTCGATAACATATATAGACGAAAGTCGTATTTCAACATACATCCAGCCAATCAACGGAAGTACATATAATATTGCAATAAATGATTCAATTTGATAATGAAGTGATAAACTCAATTGAGTAATTAATTGAAATGTAAGCAATTTTAATTTAACTTGTATATTAAGGTAAAAAAAATTTAATTTTAAGTACAAAGTGGCTCATTTATAGCGAAACTTTTGTTAAAAATACTAGTTAAATTGCATAATATTATAATAATATATAAATTATACAATGCTTAAATACATGTTGAACATTTTTAAAATGTTTCATGTGCATATTATTAAATTTATTGATAAAGTCAAGGCTATTCCAACATACGTAAAAAAATACTTCATTCAAGTAATCTATTATATGATTAAATTGTTTAAACATTTTTTCATCAAGTTTAGTTATTATTAACTTTTAAAAATATCAATTATTAAATATGAACATAAATTTAATATTATTAGATAAGTGTAGTGCTGTCTCTTCCTTACATATTTCTTAGAAAGCATAAAACATGAATGATAAATTTATTATTTTAATTATTATTGAAATTAATAAATTTTCAATTAAAAATTTCCAGTTACAAAATTAGAACTTTTATTACTGAAATAGATGGTCGGTAATTGAGAAGTGATTAAAATGATCACAATAGAAATAATTTCTTTTCATTCTTAAAAAGCAAAACTCCACGTCAAGTTACAGTTGTTATTGAGAAAAGCAAATTCATTTCAAAAATGAGTGTGTTCTAAAATTGACTGGCAAAAAACTTAACATGTTATTTATTTAAAAAAATAAAATTTAAATCAAATAAAAATAATTTAAGAATATTTTACTTTGAAAAAAAAATAAATTATAATACATTGTCGTATATTATAGTATATAATACAATGTCATATATAAATAACACTAATAATTATTTTGTAAAATAATAACCAGACAGCCATTTTTTAGCATCGGGAGAATAGTAATATATATAAAAACATAATTATTGAAAAATACTAATAAAAAGCGGTGCGAATTACGATTTTTTTACCGACATTTCGTATATTTAAAACCAGTTCACACCGCTTTTTGTTTTTCTTCAAAACACATATCATTATAATCTACAATACTCTCCTAACATAGTAGAATGGCTGCCTGGTCATTATATTACAAAATTATGATCCATTTCATTTTTATACTCAAAAACATCAAAGCCGATACTGCAGGGCGCTACCTATGCTTGGAGCATCACCATAAATACAAAATATAAAAGCATAAATTTATTCTTGTGACTTAAAAAACCAATACAAAACATTTAATTGTTTTGTTATCAATAAAGATATTGCTTTGCTTTTACCATAGCAATCAAATGAAGGAGGGGCTAAGTAATTTAGCTATTGCATGTTCGAGTCATTAATTTTTGTCAGTTTACTATTGGAATCGTGTTTAGAAGGTTCTCATGTCGCGTTTTGCAATAGCAATAAATACTTTTGGTATCATTCTATACATCTCTTTTCGTTTGCTTTTGTTTATTTTTAAAATTATTTTGATTCTATTCGTAAGAAATTAATGCTTCTTTTAATATTCCAAAATTATATTATATATATTTTAGGATACGAAGTTTGAAATATTTTTAAGTATTTATTGCTATTGTGTTGCTTAGTGAGGTCGTAATATCGCGTGAATCGAGAGTAGTGCCATAGTGAAGAAGTGAAGCAGCGACACAGTGATGGTCCAATCGGTGAGTGAATATTAAATATTTACATTATATTATCACAAACAAATAAACATAAAATTGCGTACTGATATCTTTTTCTTGCACTATACAAAAGGGAACGAGCCCATACAGTCATCAGCGAACTACTGGATATACCTGTACTTAGAATTAGAATTATATGGCTATAGTTTTTAATTGTACCAAAAATATTGACAGTATAACCATATCTTTATTTTTAAAATGAAAGTAACAAAGATATACTAAAAATCCAGTATTTTCAGTCATGACCAGGCCTATGACACATCGTACCCTTCAGCGTTTAATATGTTGACACCTCTAATAAGAAATTCCAGCAAGTGGCGATACCATCTTTAAGACCAAATAATTCGATTTCTCTTAGTTTAATTTAATTTAATGTAAAACAAATTTAAACTATTAATACATTAATATTACAATACCATTATAAAAAAAGTAATAAAAATATTTTAATCTTTCTAAATATATACTTAATAATGTATTTTACATAATATTAATTATACAATGGTTATTTTATGTATTATTACTGTTTTTTTAATAATAATAAATAATACTAAAAAATTTACTCAATCATATGTTACATTATAAATTATTAATAATTGTTATAAATAAGAAATATAAAACCGTACCTTGTACTTTGAAAATATACAAGAGTATTTTAATATTTTTAAATTTATTAAAATTAAAAAATATCGCAATAAGGTTATTTTTTTGAGACATACACTCAATTAATTACAAAGTTTAAATGTGTCAATATAATAAGTGCATTGCAAGCGCATAAATATGTTTTCAGCCTTAAAGAAGATGTTTGTGACATCTGCACAATCCTAAGCGAATGTCATAGGCTTGGGTCGTAGCGTATTTGAAAAGTGAAATTATAATGTTTGGAGGATTTGCTTCTTTTCCTCTTCATTTAATGATAACTTGAAAGAGATAAATTGCAAAGTAATCATAAAATGTTCTTAAAATCTTACGAATATGTATGTAGTTAAAGAAAAAGTTTAACGTGTATACAATATAAATTATATTACTTACCATTTAATTTTTGAAACAACGCCATTTTGAAATATATAAAAATACTAATTTACGGATTGGAAAGTGGTGTATTTAAAACTAGTATTTTAATTCAGACTCCAAATTTATTTTACCATTGATATTTAAAATTTTCTGTCACTGGTTGCAATCTGAAATATAAATAGTCATTAATTGTTATGTCTATAAATAGTCATTCATCATTTATGTATACCAGAAAGTTTTTGTATACACTAATTTCAGTAGTATTAGAATAATAAATAACTCATTAGATTACTTGTAGTTTTAATGATAATTTAATATTGCCTGCCAATATATAAATTTATATAAATTTAATTCTTATGTATATTAAATTAATTTTCTGTGTATATTAGTATTAAAAATTATTTGTTTTCTCTCAGTAATTCCCAGCTGTAATGTTACAAATAACAAAAATTCTACATTTGAAAAGGAAATTCTTTATAAATAAAAGGATTGAAATTTAACATTCATTAAAATTAAAATGGCATGTAGACGAATTTAAATGCATGATATTGATAGTTTTATATAATACTGAAATTAAATTCATTTTCATAATTAAATAAATTAATATTAATATTTGATATATTTTAATTTTAATAACATAAATACTTCCTTTATATACAAAATACTGTCTTAGATAAAAAATCAATTGTAACTTTTAAAGTTATTTTTATTGAATAAATCAAAGTAATAATAAAAAAGATATGACAAATCAAATGCAGGTAAGTATATGTAATTATTATTTATTTTCAAATTATTATTGTTATTCAAAAATCAAGTCTAAATAATTGTCAACTTTATTATATACTCTTTTTAAATAATATCATTCAAATCAATGTAAGATATCATATACAATTAAATAGAATGTTAGATTATATCACAACTTTTTATCAATCTTAATTAACACTAATCCCACTGACAGTTCTTGATTGAATGAACCGACCACCATAGGTAGAATAGTTTGGATATATCTTAGATATTTTCTAGAAAATAAAAAATAACTAGACGTAAATTCTGAAGAATAATATGTATGACTATTTTAGAAAAATGTATAAAGTTTGATACGCGATTTGATGACATATAAAAGTAAAGTTTAGAAATGGTCAAATTGATCGGTAGTGGTAAGTTTAGTATTAAGAAATTAGATCAGTTTTTAATATCGGGTATTAAATTATTAATCATTTTATCAGTGAAATAAAATATCATAAATGTGCATGAATGTACATGAGTCTAAATTGAGAATATTTCTAAGTCTATTTTTAAAGTTGGTTGGAGTCTTATATTGTTTAAATTTAGACTAACTTGTGCAATCTATATGACAAACATAAAAATCCTATAAAAATCGACTTTAATTATGACTGGTTCATAAAAGTATTTATTTCATTAATAAGTCAATTATAAAATAAAATGTTAATTGAGAAAATATATCTTATAATTTTATAAAATTGATCTTTTATTCTTCTGCTGTTTATTAAAGAATGTACAACACTTTCGATAAAAAGATTTATTATGAAAAATAATATGCAATTTAACAACAGCTTTGGAATTAAAATACTTTTGTATTTGTTAAAAAAATATTTTCAGTCAAATGAAATTTGTATAAGAAATTTAAATAAACAATTTGTATTACATTGTAAATAACAATATCTAAAGCTCTTTAATGATTTATACAGTTTGTAATAGTAATAACAACAAATAAAATAAATCTGAAGGAAAAATTATTAATCAAACATAATATAATGTTAATGCTATATAATAAAACGTCTAATTTTAAATAACTCTTACAGAGATTAGAATAATACAACAATACTGTGTTATCAGTATATTACCGATCCCTATAAACTAGTACTCATTCAGACTGTGAACCCTAGTCTTTTATTTTAATGCGTATCAAATCACAGTTACAAATTGTCACTCATCAAACTGAAATACATCTCAACTGCAACTGAAATACAAACTCAAGTATACAAACAACAAAAATATTAATCATTTGAATAAAAGCCGAAATAAAAATTAATCGAATTGAAATAAACTTCAAACTGTTACACTTTTATTTTCTACACTTTTAATTATATATATTTTATTTATAATACAATGATATCATCTTCATAAAATTGAATTCAATAAATAAAACATAATCTTCTATAATTCTATGTTATAATCTAAAGAGAATAAAATATTATCTTTATAAAATTAATTTTAATCCATAATTTTGACAGAAGAAACAAACAAAGCAAAAAAACATATGATGCCTGTTTAGCACAAATATTTTTTAATCTTTATCATCATTGTTATTATTTATTCTGTCTAATTATTACTATTATGACAAATAAACCTTGTGGCCTTCCCTCGCAGACTCCATGAAATTGCTTTATTTAAAAGTAATAAAACATAATTTTCCACAATCACAATTATCTTTCAATATTTTATAAGCTTTTTGTAACATTTTATTTTGAATATTGATTAGATTAGATTGTATTTCAAAATAGATTAAATTAAATTAGTATTTTCCATTTAATAAGCAAAAAACCTGGTATATTATTTGGAATCATATTAGAAATGTTATATTAAGTGTTATTTTGCATTTCAATGTGTAATCCAGAAAATATGGTCGAGTCCAGCAAATTTAAATTCACCGAATTTGCAATTAATTAATTAATTAATTAATTAAACTATATAACGCACGTTACATTGGCTTTCAGCTAATTATCAGTTTAATGAACTGTGGACTTAATTATGTAAATTAAATTATACTTTTATTGTACCATTTAAACTTGCAATTCAAAGTCAAGTGAATGACACTTTTAACTTACATATTTATAAACAGGAAATATAGCTTTGTGAAAACAATTTTTAATTTAGTCAGCATGATTAAATCTGACAAGTTAATATGCTGAATAAGTATGGACTGAATTTAACTGCTGGATAAATTGAAGCAATGAATTTTTTTTTTTTTTTTAGCACTGATCATTCCAACTTTGAATTACAACAAAGGAATTTAATGGTGACTTAACATTATACAATGAAACATCACCATATACAATGTATTAAAAATAAAATATTGTTTACTGTAGCACAAACGTAACGAAATAGTCAATATCAAATGACATCTTAGTTTAAACATTTAATTTGAAATTCCGAATGAAGAGAATATATAATGTGATCATCCACAGATATGTAGTAAATTAACAAGTCTTTATGCAATCTATCTTGAATGATAGATTCTCGCGTTTCATTTTCACTTAACTTTAATAAAAAATATAAATGAAATTCTTTTACAATATCATATTTACGTGTACATTTGTAACTAAAATAATCCAAAGAAAACATACATCGTAAATGTTATTATCATAACTATATATCAAAACTTAAAATTATACTATTATTGAAATGAGGAGATTCATCGTAATAATACGAATTGAACCAAAGCACGAAAGTTTAATTTTTTGTGTAAATTTTTGAAACTGCAAACATCCTCGAAAAGAAGCTTAATTTTAATAATGAAATAAACATTAATTAACCTTGTGATTATCACTCACGTGCGTTTGATTTCACAAAAGGATTGTAATTTTAATAAAAGATAAAAAGCGAGTCGACTTTATAAGATAAAAGATTTATTCAAAATTAGATTAGACTATCGTCATTTTATAAATATATATAATACAGATAAACGATACATACCCGCCGGCGGCGTAACCAGGCGACGTTGTCGCCAATAAACGTCGATAGAACAAATATAACCGTGTGCGTTTAATAGCTTATTACACTTTACTACGCTTCTCGCAATCGTCGCAGCTCGAAGATTCGAAGTCCCTGCCAGTCGCCTCGATCTTGCTCAATCGATAATACATACCCTTTCACGATAATTCGTTAAAAGCTCACGCGAGGGCGTGAAAGGATAAAAGCATTTATGTATTTATGTCCAATTAAATTTCACACTGAAACACAATGAATGTTTCTCGCAAAATGTATTTCAATTGTTTACTTTAAACAAAAAAAAAAGACCAAACTGGCAAGTTCAAATATAACAAAAGAAGTAAAATAATGAAAAACGCTTTAATAATAATCGGATTAATATAAAAATAATTCCCATATTCAGCAAAGAACACATGTAGAAAATCAATGAAGTTTGAATTTTTGAAGTATCAAAAGAATTATCATAAATCTTAGAAATGTAATATTTTTCCAAAGTTTTAATAACGAGTTAAACATTCTCAAAATGTGTCATTTCAAAATAATCAACGGAATAAGTTCCCTAATAGGAAGGAATATTTCTGGAATGTTTTTTATGTACTAATATATTGTCCCGAAATATTCTAAAATATTTTAAAATGTATCTGATATTTTCCAAAAATATACTAATGTCTGGACGAAATAGTTATTTGTAGAATATTTTTGCAACATACTAGGAATACTTTTGTATAATATATATTTAAAAAACTATCCGAAAAAGATCCCAAAACTATTTGTAAACATTTTTATTAAAAAAAATTATTTTGTTCACAAAAAAACTCAAGTTTTAAAAATATATCGCCAATATTTTAAAAAATGTTTACAAGTATTTTTGAAGTCTTTTTTGGGTAGTATTTTTAAATATCCGGAAACGTACAAAAGTATTCCTAGTATGTTCCAAAAATATTCTATAAAAGTTTTACAAATATTTTTGTAACTTTTATATTAAAACATACTAGTATGTTTTTGCACATTTTAAAATATTTCACACTATTTCTGGTCGATACATTAAGGAGTTTTAAAAGTTTTTTCTCGAAAACAGATATTTTTTGTAACGTGAAATTTATGTATGTTTAAATTTTGCAGATTTAAACTTCAGGAAGAATTATTAAGGAGTGGCGGTTGCACCTTAACCTAATTTTTTTTTTTTTTTATTGTAATTAACAAATAAATAACATCACACAATTTTAGTGGTTTGATATAAAAAATATTTTTATTGTTATATAAATATTAAAATAAGTATTTGCTTTATTTTATACAACAAATATGAGTAATCGTTAAGTTTTATTTATTTATTAAATATTAAAAAAAAAGTAAATAAAACAATATACATTCAGTTACTTTGTAACTGATTTAATAAAACTGAAAAAAAAAGTTAACATTGTTTTATCTAAAAAGTAAATGCACAACGATGAAGACGAATAACCGTTATACATACAAATTGTACAATTAATTAAGAATTTGAATGAATTTGATTAAGCATTTTTTTATGAATAAACAATGAAACGAAATACTAATTTTATATAAGAAATTATACATATGCATTCAATGGGTTAATATTTATAATATACATATTAATTGATATATATATATATATAAAACAGTTACAAATCTCTTGTAAATGTATAACTTATTGCCTAAATATAATCTGCATTTAACTATTATACATAATTTTGTTTTAAATGTAACAGTAAAAAAACTTTCAATTTATATGTTATTTTATATCAAAAATATGTACCAAGTGTAATTTAATTTAGTGTCGCCAACGCTATTTATTTGTGCATTATTAGGTGAATTTATTTTGAATCAACGGATAAGGAAACTACTAAATATTAAATATTTAAATTTTTTTAATATGTTAGTTTTCAATGTCTAAGCTCAACTTGTAAAAAATATTTGTTTCAATAATAATTATAATTATCATTATAATCTATATAAAAGTTAGACGGGCAATTGACATACATTAAAATGTGATTTCCTTTTTATTATCCGTAATTGTACACGGTTAGTTTTTAGCATATCTTTTGCCTTATATTTTTCTTCCATTTGAAACATTCGTAGATGTTTTCATATTTGAATCTTAACCCTTGTGGAAATAAAGTATGAAAATTGCTGAAAAAACTCAAATATGCTGAAAAGTCCCAATTTTAGCAAGTTTTCGATGTTTTTCTGCGGTTTTCAACATTTTTCAGAATTTTTCAGTAATTTTCAGCATTTTTCAGCAAATAATTTCCACTAGAGAATATATCGAATTGCATTGTACAATTTATAAAGTTATATATAATTGTTCCTCTTAATATGCCTGATCACTGTTTTTATTCATTTCATGTCATTCAATTTGTAATATGTATTTTTGAGAAATGAGTTTTAAGTATTTAAGTATCTACAAGAATTTTAAATACTGTGGTTGCGAGGAAGCAATTCACGTGAATGTGGTACACACACAGGCGTTATTGTTGAATTTAAACAACCCTGGTTCAAAGAATATAATGTGCGAAATTTCGGTTGCATTTTCCATAATGTTTCAAGCTCGAATTTTTCATCGTCGTCGAAACTTTGTGTTCTTTGAACCAAGGAATGTATGCTTTCTTAACATAACATATAATGTTAATAAATTAAATTAAATTTACAATTTTTATAATTAATTATATGAAGGATAGATGTTTCTTTCTTTGACCATCCGTGAATTCGTAATTAAAAAAATCTAACTGGAATCCTACATAGGAATTTGGCACCGGAAATCAGCTAGTTTCCTAGGTAGGTTCCTAAATAGTTATAGGATTTTGCCTAGTTTCCTAGCTTAGGGTCCTAGATCGGAATTTAGGAGCAGCGATCAACTAGTATTCGACCTAGAGCCTCAGCTAGGAAACTAGGCTAGATCCTATAACTACCTAGGAACCTAGCAGATTTCTGGTGTCAAATTCCTATGTAGGATCCCAGTTAGATTTTTTTAACAGGGTTGGATGGTTATGTTCTTAGACACCTCTTTGTTTAGGTTTAATGTCTTTGCTCTTCACTTATATATTTTCCTTGGATCCCCCACCAGCGGGATACACAGGAAAATATTAGAGGTATATGCATTTCCAACATATAATGATGTTAGTTTATAAATCGCTGTTTTTGGTCAAAGGAACATCCAACAACAGCAAACGAATAAACCATACATTTACGGGTTTGCCACCCACTGTTCCTTCGGTACAAATCCACAAAAATGCCAAATAATGTGACCGTAAAAAATTAACGGATGAATGTGGTATACACACATTTTTCACAGTATTTTCTTGAATTCATTTGTACACAAATGTATAAAAGAAATAGCAACAGAATATTTCAAATTTACGTTACTTTCTTTTCATTATTTAAAATACTATTATTATATACAATATTTATATAATCATTTGATTATTATCCTTTATAAAAACAAAAAAAAGAAAAAAAACTGCAGCATGTGTTGTATTAATTGAAATAAAAATATTTCGAGTAATATATTACATAATAAATATAATGTGTACCATTTGTGTCTAAATAATAACTAAAATCTAACTGCGTATAGAAAATATAAAAAACAAATATAATACATTGTGCAAGTACTTATTCGACGACTTATTTTATTCAGAAGTTTAAGTAATTTAAAAAAACTGGTGAAGTGTAATATTATGCTGTAAAGCAAAGTATAGTTAGAATAAAATTCAAATGTTTCATTGTCATATAACGTATATAATATCATGGTGAGACATTAAAAAAAAAAAAAACAAACAAAACAAAACAAAACAAAAAAAAAATACCGTCAACATCAAAAAGACCACCATTGTTTTCTCATATGACAATATCGTATGATAGTAGATAATAAAAAGAAATAAAGAAATGAAATAAAAATGGGCAGTAATAACTTAAAATGAATGGTGAATGTACATTAAGACGAACGAAGTTGTGTCACTTGTTTGCTATAAAGTATTTGAGTAAATTGTTTGATTTGGGTTTACTTCCGGTAGACCACGTGACAGGTACTTCCTTTTGAAGGTCCAGAGGTAAAGATTTAATGACCATTGCTTCGGCGCGCGAAGATGTTGTGGATACTGGAGACGATGGGCTCAAGCGCAGTCCAGCCATTTCGTTGCTTGGCGATTCCTTTCGTCCAGTCAGCCACACTTCGAGTTTTGTCTTTTTTGGGGAAGGTTCAACTTCGTTTGAAAATTCATCTTCGTCCGTCTGATCCCCAGTCAGCATGACAGATTTTGGAGAATTTGTTAAATCGTTGCTGCTTTTCGATAAGTTTATACAAGATGATTCGACCGAGTCATTGCTGTCTTGATTTATGCTCATCGGAGAACCAACATTACTGTCCGACAGGCCTTCTTCAGAACTTATATTTAATAAAGATTGAACGGCAACTTGTTTCCTCAAAAATGTTGTTATACTTTTCCCTGATGTTTTCTCTTCGAATTTTGTGAATGCTGTAAAATATATATATTATTTATTTTTTTATTTTACATATAAGAAGTTTAGATTAGACTAGTGTTTACATTTAATAAACCATGGTTAGAAAAAGGTTCATAAATTTTAAACTTAAGTAAAATTATAAATTAGAAAAAAACAATTTAATATTATTTTAAAAAGTACATTCCAACTGGACTGTAATGAAGAAATAAAAAAAATTCTTATTAATTTACCAAGAATAAATAATTAGATGTGATTTAAAGCAATTAAATTCTCATTATTTAATACTAAATTAATTGGATAAAATCTGAATTGTGAAAATCATTAAGTAAAATCATTGTTATTTCTCTATAAATAGCAGTTTTTTTTTATAAGCCAAAAATTTATTAATTATCAGCAAATCTATATGATATTTTCAATATAAAATAAAGTAAAAATTTTCTATAAAAATTCAATGCAACATATAAATAAATGAAATGAAACAATTTTGAATATTTGGTTAATAATTTATAGGTCTGAAAAATGAAATGTTTTCAAAATACAAAATATGTAAGCTGACAAAGCTTTTGTTTCATATTTACATTCATTTTTATATCCTTTGGATATAAATAAACAATATTATTGTTTTTGTTCTTTTAATTTGGCCTTCCAAATATTTACAAACTTTACCTTTGTATAGAAACAATATTAAAAACGTTTTATTCTTCAGGTCCATCATAATTTGTTTTTTTTTTTTTTTTTTTTTAAGTAAAAAAGAAAAGTATGACATGAATCTTACCTAGACCTAAAAGTGTTAAATGGAAAGGTTTGGAAACATCTACTGCTCGATGGAAAAGCTTCATGGCCAGCACGAGCATTCTTGCATGGTCATAACTAGCGTTCTTGTGAGAAGGCAATAAATGGGAAGGTAACGCGCACTGTCTACTTTCTCTTTTGTTAGAGTTAGCTTTATTCGGCTCATTTTTGCGAACTGTCAGTCTCATAGCAATAGGAATTCTACCATCCTCCGCCGCAAGCTCGGCCAATCTTCTGAGAAGTGCTCCAAGTCTCGACTCAACCTCATGAACCAATGAAACCTTTCTAAATCCATCCTCCAAGCCAATAGATTGAGGCTTCCCGGATGGTTTCACCACGGAATTATCTATCCCTTCCGACAAATCTTTCAATTTCCTCGCCAAATCTTTTCCAACCTTCAACTGCAATTCCTCCAATGACAATTTTCTTACATCCATCACCGAACGTATATTATTAGTATTTAATAATTGAGACGTTTTATGTCCGATGCCGGGAATTTTATCGATCGATCCAAGCGAGACTACAAGTTCAGATGCCATGCAAGGATAAACTAAAGTTTGGTTGTTTGGCTTATTTATGCCCGAAGCCAATTTAGCGAGCAATTTATTGTGCGCAATTCCCGCGCTGCAAGTCAAACCCAGTTGATTGTTTATTCTGTGTCGAATATCCGCGGCGATACGGCTGGCTATTAAGAGACGTTGATGACAACCGCACGGACATTGCTCTGAAATTGGACCGCCAAATATTTGTCCCATTGGTTCTTCGTGGTAACCATTCTGGCTGTTACCTTTTGTGTTTGCATACTCGTCAACTAATTCTGTAAGGTCGATAAAACTCTCGTCTAAGCCGAGCCTTTCCACTATTGGAGTGTATTGATGAAGAATTTGAGAAATTTTGGCCGACATACGACGATAAGGCGTGAGATTTTCGCCGCAAACTAATACCAGGTGAGGGCACAATAAAAGGGCTTCGTCCACGGACATACACTTTTGTATGCCGTACTGACGTGCTATGTAGTTTGAGGTTACCAACAAATTTTTCTGTCGCACTCCGAGAGGTTTGCCCGCGTGCTCCGGGTGCAATACACTTTCCACTTGAGCGTAAAAACAATCCATGTCCAGGTGTAGGATTGTTTTCAAGTGTTTTAGGGCACAGTTGTCATCACTTATCTCCATGTTTACAAATAAAACTTTGTTATTGTATTCTTCCAAACACGTATTCCAATTTTTTAAGAGATGATTTACACTTTTATTTATTCAATTGCAATATGCTGCATAGCAAATATCTGTAGTAGAAAAAAAGAGAAATGCGTTTGTAGGTTAATTTCAGTTTGTGTCTACATATATACAAACAATATATATTTAAATGGATATAAGTATGTGTATACTTTGAACATATTTATATTTATGTGTATGTGTATATATATTTATATATATGTGTATATGTGTGTATATATATATAAGTATGTATGGAAGAATATATATATATATATATATGTATATATTTATGTTTTCAATTACTTCTCAATAATTCGAGAGTAGCCTTTATGTATCTCGATTAATTGTAACCACTATTAGTGTAATTTTATAATTCACTTTCAACCGATCTAATGTCGAACGCCTTTTCGTTCCTTCAAACAAACAATTATCATATGTACTGTCAATAATGTTTGACGATCAAAAATTGTTTCAAAAACACTACAAAATATGGTTCACAATTTTTTACAACTACAGAATAGCGATGTATGTAGTATATCGAATGATGTCGATTTCAGGGCTCGATGATGCGATATTACTAGATATATAAAAATTGAAAACGGATATGGCGACTTCGATTTATTGGCGCTCTCGAGAACGATTCAGCTTCAGGCGAAATGAAGTTTCTGTCCTTTCCTCCCCCGAAGCGTGGTAATGGTTAGAACAAGTGAGAAACTTCATTCCGCCTGAAGCTGAATCCTTCTCGAAAGCGCCAATGATTTTCAGAAAATATTATTCGTGTTTCATTTCACTCTTTTTCAAATTATCATTAAATGAAGGAGAAAAGAGACAAATCCACGCAAGATATTGCAATTTTACTTTCCAAACAGACCATTCGATTTATGTCGTATTAAGGTGAAATGTCAGTGCTATATTCACGGAGTCAGTGTCTTTTTATGTATAATTGTTTAAACGAGAAAAATTAAAAATCGGCCAAAATACATTAATTCTATGGCATTGGGAGAATATTATTCG
>JABFPN010004378.1:0-15311 GCA_022817305.1 Leptoteleia sp. ZL-2020
CTGCCATTGTTTCACAATGTGACTTTGGGGACAGTCCTCAAAACTACCAAATGTCCTCAAAACTGCCAGTAAACAAGTCAATAAAATGGCGATTTGGTCTCAAAACTGCCATTAGAATAATATATATATATATATATGTGTATGTATATTTAATTTTCAGGCAGATTATGAATTTTCTGAATGGACGGAAATCTTTCGAATAGCAGGAGGAAATATTTTACCGAGTTCTGGTACAGCGAGTTATAATAGTCTAGCTGGCTGTCCAGCGTCAACTTACGCGAATACAAAAAATGCTGTAAAGGCTGCTTTAGATCAAGATTCCGTAGGTGTCGTTATCGCTCACTGGTCCGGAAGTCATCACCTGACACCTCATCCATTCGCTTGGGTTGGCTACTTGATTGGTGCCGGATTATCTTGGAACCCTAATACTGATATTGATATTGCACCAGCTGATAACTACGATTCTTGTGAACCAGCTGTTATAAATAACAGGTTTGTTCACTATTTCTTTAAACTTAGTTGAAGAGATTCTAAGAAGAGGTATATAAAAATATGCAAAGTATATATATGTCATCAAATTACTATCATATAAAGAAGATACAGTGGTGTAAGGTGAAATGTTACTCATTGGCAAACTCATAAAAAATTCGTTGCGTTTTTCTTAAATTAATTGTTATTTTACAATATATTTTGAAATGTGAATTACAACTATAAATAAAATTGTAATTTTATTTTCAACATTTAGGAAAGTGTCTTTGGCACAGTTGCTGGACATTCATGTCTTCCAAGATTTGGAACATAAAATGGGTTACTCGATATTGGAACTAGGTCGAATAGATACCTTAGTTTTAACATTGAGTAAGAATCAAGATGCAACAGATCTAAGACAAATACCCGACAATCTTGGCTCTACTTTGTACAGATTATTAACGGACCCAGACAATGTCAACTTGGAGTACTTGTCATCTGATTTATTTGTGGTATATCTGTTTATTTAGTTCTCCATTTTACTATGAATTTTGTAAATATTTAAATTTGAAATTAAAATACTTTCGAAAATGTAATTATTATGTATATAAAAATCAATACTCTGCTTCAATTGATTTATTTAAATTTATTTACTGTTATTTGTATAAATTACAGAAAATGACAAAACAAATAAAACGAGTATCCCACTTGCTGTTCAGCGGTAATGCAGTTGCGAAATTCGCTTCTATGGACATCCAGGAATTGCAGCTTTCTGCGGATTTGATGTTGACAGCATGCAAAATTGGTCGTACGTTAATCGGCGTGGGTGTGAATCCTAACAGTAACATGGGCCTTGCTGTTATCAACCTCGGAGTGAGCAATCTACCACCGACATTTAGGACGGATATAGCTAACAAAATGCTTGCTCACATTGAACAATACAAGGGTGCCTGGCTGCAGAGACATTTACCACAGGGTCTCCAAAGCTCGCTGCTTGTGCTTACCAGTGCTTTACACAGATTCGTGCCTGAGTCGTAATTTAACGACAATTACAGTTAGATAAAAAAATGCCATTTTTTAAGACTACTGAATTTGCGTACTTTTCAAATAGCTTTATTTTCTCTAGATATTTAAGTTAGTATTCAGGATCTAAATTGAAACATCCAATAATTAATTTGAATATATAATTATTTATGATAATGAAATGTTAAAAGTTTAAGAAGCGGATTTTCAATGAATCCTGTCTTCTAAGTAAATTAAATCTGGAATAAGAAATGATATATTTACTTTTAAAATTATAATTTTTTTTTTTATTTTTATAAACGTGATGTCAAGCGTTTTATAATAATTGTGATAAACATTGTAAAAGAAAGAAATTATGCTAGAATGATTTAGACTGAGGAAAGATAAGTAAGGAAAAGTATTTTATGCTTGATTTGACATACAATTTTGACGGGCAATGTGAGTGAGATTTCATAAAGATGAACGTTAATCTGAAAGGCTACTGAATTACTAACTGTATTTTTCTTTGCAGTTCAGCGATGTATTTTGTCAGACAGTTAATATTTTATAATTTACAATGTTTATAATAATTGTTGAGTTACCTTTAACTGTTTTCAATGAAACTTTAAATTATAAATTTGTATTATTAATAAATATTTATTACCTATGTAAATCAAAAGTAATTTTAACAAATATTTCATGTAAGTTCATTATATTTAATTATTAATATCAATTCAGGTTATTATAATTAAACTAAAGTGATTCTTTTATTTGCAAGTTCCTGATTTTTTATGTTTACAAACATAAATTAGCAATAATAAAACCAATATAAAATCAGTAAGTTAACACCAAGAAAATCTTATAACAGTATTGCTTTTTAGTCTGAATTAAGAAAGTAAGAGTATATGTAAACAAAGCATAATAAAATAAAAGTTGACAAAAATACTTAATAAGCAGATGCAAAAAAGATATTTTATTCAGTGAAATTAAATGAAATGAGAAGAGTAATTTGAAATGTTATTTTGAATGCAACAACTTGAATATTTATATATTTCTTTATGTGAAATGCAATTAAAGAGATATATAAATTAATTTTAAAGACCAATGCGGAAAAGTGGTTGTGTCTGGTGCAATTTGCTGAGCCATTGGTGCAATAAACAAGTATATTTCATTAAATAAAAGTGATAACATGTAACATTTATTAATTATACAATATTAAACACACCAGATTTGTAAATCATGTATCTACTTTCACGAGAAAATTTCACACGCCACAGCAATAAAAGCAATATTTAAACAAATCACAAGACAGTTCAGTTTTTACTCATAAAATACCTTATAAATATTTCTATGATTCATTGTGATGTTTAATATTTTTCAGCATTGCAACACGATTTCTAAAGAAAGAACAATTAAAATAGTATATAAGTTAATAATCTGGAAGTAATATAGGCATCTTTAAATATTTTTTTTATATTTAATACACTTTTGGTATCAGTGCAAAACAGAACACGCTGAGAAATGTGCGAAAAAAAATTGTCCTAATTTTTCACATTAAATTTCTTTTTTTTTATACATGAGTACCAACATTGTTTTCGCTGGTTATTATTGCATTCTTCTTGTTTTCTTCGTACCACCCAGTCATCTCAAGTTTACTTTTACGCTCTTGTTCTTCTTCTTCTGCTTTTATTCTATTGTATTCATCAATTTCAAATTGGTATTTTGGTGAAGTTATACCCAGAAAATCAGCAAGAAATTCTCCAATATAATCACATGCTCCAAGTACTTTGGTGCCAGCTTGTGTTGTTCTATACCACATCCAAGGCATCCATTCCATTGTGCTCTAGATTTATATTTTTATTTATTGATAATATTTATACATAGTAACGAGTTCTATAGTTCAATTAAAATGCAGAATATAGATGAATAATTAATGAATTAATTATAAAGAAAAATGTTAAATAATTTTTTTTAAATAGCGAAAATTTATATTTTACACTTTTATATAAATATATGAATTATACGTTTTTGTTCAGTTAATGTATAACATTCAATTCTTAACAGTTTATTTTTCTTATACTAATTAAGTAATGAATCTGAATACTTTATTAATGTGCACCAATTGCTGCTTTAATCAGTGTGAAAATTCAAATTTCGTAATGTTAGAATTAAATATATAAAACTAAGTGTTATTTAAGAAAAATAAAATATAATCTTACAGGATCAACTGCTATCACTTGCTGATTGTTTACATTTATAGAGCTTATTTCATCATTTTCATTTTCATTTTCATTTTCTTCTAAATAACCATCACTAAATTTATAAATTCTCTTTAATGGATTCTGTCTTTCATCACTGCAACCCTAAAATATTAAAATATATACTTATTTCTAAAGAAAAATATTAAATAAATAATACTTTTGTTTAAAAGAAATTTTTCATTATTAAAATGTTAATAGTATATTGTGACATAAGGGTTGCAAAGTAGGTAATTGTCACACACGTCAGTATATATAAATGGGAGGAAAGTAATATTTTGCAAAACTCCCCAACGATATCATATTAATGACATTAAAGTAAAGTATTTAAACAAATTAAGTCTTTAATTTTTATTCTGTAGAAACCACAAATCAACAAAATTATGTTCAAATTTACATATAATTATAATACTTAACTATTTTTATCAATTTCTTAATCATGAACATGTCTCAATTACTCATTAATTGTTTGGGTCATCCTGTAAAACATTGTAACCTAGATACAAATTATATTGAACTAATTTAAGTACTTATAGAAAGTAAACATTCAATATACAAACTTCAAGTTAAGCGTAAAGAATTTTCTTCTAGATAGAAAGAGCAATCAATCCAATAATATGACGTAAACGTTGACAGAATTCCCAAAATGAACCTTTTTTTCACATGACATACAATAATTGTTAACATTCTTACATATTTATAATTAAAAATTGTGCGTACCTGATCTAAATCCACATGAGTATCCTGTCCTAACCTGTATTGGTCTGACATTTTTCCCATTATTTGTTGTTTTTATCTTCTCTACTTTTGCGCGTTTGTCATTTACTGTGTACAGTTTTGATTATAAAAACTTGTATATGTGTGACACGGATATTACTATTCCATGCTATTCCACGAAAACAATGATTCATAATTAGCAGTGGGGGTATTTCCTTCCCCTACTTTGTCTGAAGGCCGGTGTTGTTAAACGGGTCAGTACCACCAATCATAAAAATCGAATTTTAATATACAATGATAAAAGTCAAAATATTTAGTAACATCAAATTAAAGTTAGAAATTAATATTTTACATTATTTTAACGTTAATTGAACGTTATATGTTAATAGGTATTCATGTCTCTTATTAACAAAATTAATAAGTAATTATCATTTTATATAATTACATTTAATTTATTCTTGTTATTATTCAAAAATTAAGGGGATTCCCGGTTTGGATTATGTCAGGGCTGCCTCTAATTTGGAATTCCGTACGAAATTTAAAAGTAAAATCATAGTAAAAATGAGGTAAATTTAAAACGAACAAAATTCTTCACTTAGCGTATATTCTTATTTTATTTATCAATAAATTCGATGACTTTATTATCACGATAACATTTTCACGTAAATTTTAATATTTACTTTAAATTGAATGATTCTTGTGAAATATATAACGTAATTATATCAACTATTTTTTTCACAAAATATTTTTATTCTAATCATAAGTTTGTTCTTACAATATCTCAATTCAATTTTTTATAATATTTTATAAAGACACTATAATATTTATATTAAGATCGTGTGCAACCAAAGAACGACACGCTATCAACATCTATTATACATTATTTATATTATAAATTTATCATGATTCTGGGTTTTATTTTTGTATTTACTTATTGATATATATGATATACATAAAATCACATGTAAAGCGATAAAATATTTAGCAATATTATTAAATTGCAAATATATATACACAGTGCTACATCTGCTACTTTGACTTTCGAAAAATCGGATATAAAAAAGCCATAATATATATATATTTTATCAACTACATAGAAGCGTTACTCTATCGTGTTTCTAGAAATTACCAGAAGTCTTCTTTATCTTCATAATTTATTACAATTGCAGCTGGGTCATGTTATTTAAAAGATAAAATTGGAAGAAACAAATTTTCATTAGCTAAATTCTATTGCTTAGATATTATTGGTCGATGCAGAAAATTTTGATACAGAATTGAAGCACAAATAATTGTGAGTCCGTCTTCTGCTTTATTTCACGTGATCTTGATACGGCCGTCGGCCATGCGTTCAGTCAACATGGCTACCGGTAAAGGATTTGCAGCAATTTTGAGGCCGAGAAGTATTCGTTTAATTGGATGTAATAATTTGAACAAATTATCCAACTTATTTCCACAACAGTGCAACAATTGTCGGCGTAATTTCGTCACCTTGTCATTGAACGTTAATTCCAGCAGGACTGACAAATTATTAATCTGTTAAGTACTTTGTTTCGCATGTTATTTTCTTAAGATTACATCATTGATAATTAATTTCGATGTACATGTTTTAATAAACACGTCGACTTATGTAAATTTAATTATTTACACAATTTGTTTTGTGCTTTGAGCTAGTTCGAAAATTCGAGACGCTTTGTGTCGAGTTTCGGAAGAAATATTTAGTCGACATAACCTAACAATTGATTGATTCAAATTTTTGCACCATTTGAAATTTGTTTTGGTTCATTTTTGAATTTTTTGTTTATTTTTCTTCGGTTTGTTTTGTGCCACATTCTTGATATCTTTAATGAAATTATTTTTTAATGCATTTAAAAGTATTGCATAAATTTTTAATTTAATGTGAATTGATTATTTAAATTCTATTTTATTATTAAGTTTTATAAATTTCAAGTTCCTTTTACAAAGTAATTAAATAACAGAATGGTATAATCACGTAAGACATCTTATTTCAGATTCCATAAAAAATTTATCACAAGACAGACGAAGTTTTCATTTATCTTCTAAATTATTTAAACAAAAAGATTATTATCAAATATTGAACGTGTCCAGAAATGCTTCTGTGAAGGACATAAAGAAGGCTTATTATCAATTAGCCAAGAAGTATCATCCTGACACAAACAAAAATGACCCAGATGCTAGTAGAAAATTCCAAGAAGTTTCCGAGGCTTATGAAATTCTCAGCGATGATACTAAACGAAAGGAATATGACACGTGGGGTACTACCTCAGAACAGATGGGAATGGGAGGAGCTAATACTGGAAGCAGAAGTTACAGTAGTCAGAACATGAATTGGAATTATAAATCTTCAATTAATCCTGAAGAATTGTTTAGAAAAATATTTGGAGATGCTGGTTTTAAAGCTAATTTTGGTGATTTCGATGATTACTCTGAGAGTGATTATGGTTTTGGAGCAGCCCAAGAGGTAAAATTTAAATTATATTTTTAAATAAAAATATAATAAATATTTATGTAGGAGAAAATTTAATAAGATAAGAAATTAGAATATTTATACGAGTCTGTTTTTATAATTAATGTATGTAATGGTAATTAACAATTATTAATTAATTTTTACTTCAAATATTGTCTTCTTTGTAAACATTAAAACAATTGTAATTGTATAACTAACATTTTATTTCAGGTGATAATGAACTTAACATTTTCACAAGCTGCACGCGGTGTCAACAAAGATGTACAAATAAATGTTGTAGACACTTGTCCAAAGTGTTTGGGGTCTAGATGTGAAATAGGATATAAGGCAATAACATGTCCCCATTGTAACGGAACTGGTATGGAAACTATTACAACAGGGCCTTTTGTTATGCGTTCTACTTGCAGACTTTGCCATGGAAGCAAAATTCATATAAAACACCCATGTACCAAGTGTGCAGGCAAAGGACAAACGGTAATATTTTAATTTATTTATTTGTATGCATAAGAACATTTTTAAGAATAAGAATAAGTAGCGTGCTTTTAGAGTACAAAACATTTATTCTAGTATGAATAAAAATACGAATATGGTGTTTATATTACTATATTTGTATAAAAATAAAAAATATAGTTTAACTGTCTAGATTTTCGTATTTCTTTAATGACATGATATTGATAATTGTAATTAATAACGTGGTTTTATTTAAAGGTGCAAGCAAAGAAAGTAACAGTGCCTGTGCCAGCCGGTGTTGAAGATGGTCAAACCATTCGCATGTCAGTTGGCAATAAGGAAGTGTTTGTGACATTCCGTGTGGAGAAGTCTAGGTATTTTAAACGGGATGGTCCAGATGTGCACACAGATGCGGACATTTCAATATCACAAGCAATTTTTGGTGGCACTATTAGAATAGAAGGCATATACGAAGACCAGACTGTTCAAATTAAACCGGGCACATCATCACACACACTGATACAACTCACAAGCAACGGATTTAAGAAGGTGAATTCACCTGGTTATGGTGATCACTATGTCAATATTAAGATCAAAGTACCACGGACGTTGACTGAGAAGCAGAAAGCCCTGATGCAAGCATATGCTGAATTGGAGACTGACACGCCTGGATCCATCTATGGTGTGGCATTGAAAAAAGATGGTAAGAAATAATAAGATGGATAGGAGAGAAACGAAATGTCATTTACAAGTGGAGCGAAAAATATTTTTGTGAGTTACTGGGGTTTTAGTTCTAAGGGTAGATTTGTTAAGAATAAAATTTAGACAATACTTTGTTTGCATTTGATCACTGTGAGATTTTTGTATTTGAGAATATATAGTTACTAAAAAGACACGCTCGAGTTGTTCTTTTTTTTTCGGTGGTTGATAGACCCTAAACACGATTTTTTTAAGGGAGCTGATAAAAATTCAAAATATAATTTTATATTGAAACATATGCTTCTTTAATCTGAATTTTAAATTTTCTATACAATTATTTTTTTAAATACAAAATCTTACTAAATAAGTGATGTTTATGTTAATACGGTGGATCATCAATAAAATTTAGAAGTAGTATCCTTATAAATAAGGCTTGAGTTTCTCCGAGTGCCCATCAAAATTTTTGACGTTTGTTGATGAAAAGAATGATCTTTTTTAAAGCAATAATTGGTAACGTCAAAATAACTTTTTTTCTAGGCAACACGGAGAAAACTCAAGCTAGGTCTGATGGTCTACTTGATCGAGTGAAGAGAGCCATTTTTGGCTAAACACTGTTGGCAGATGACAAAAAAAATCGCATTTAATATTTAAACATACAGGTGGGTCCCATTGAATAATCTCACAAAGCTGAGTTACTTTTCTGTTTGAGTTTGACTGCAACTCTACATCGAAGAGGAACTCACATTCTTCTTTTAAATCAAAATAAATGATAAGGTACATGGTACTTTGTAAATGTCATTTTGTTTAAAAATACAATTAATATATTATTCTTAGTTGCAATTTTTATAATTAATAATAATATGGTTCATAGTCTTTTAATAAAAAAAATTATTAATAACAATGAGTAAATAAAAGTTGAAATAATAATCACTGTAAATAATATTTATAAATAATTGTTCATTAGTCCTTAAAGGGGGTATTAAAATAATTTTGTAACCCTTAATAACAGTTAAACACGTTTTGAAAATATTTTTATATGAGTATAATGAGGGGAAAAAAGTAAAACAAGAAGCGATAAAAGAAGAAAAAAGGACGAGAATTGTTCTTTTTAGCGTTACTTATATTTACAATTTCAAAAATATTGTTTAACGATATTTCATATCTGTTTATAATAACATATTTACTTTTTATCAATTAATTCTTTATCAAAGGTCATTTCAGTTATCATTTTTCACTCATTACATTTCATGAATTTTTATTCATGTTTATTTCTCAATTAAGTACTGCAGTTCATTGTTAACTGTTGTTTATTTACAATTTGTTTTTTTTTAATTATGTTTTTCTCTTAAAATTAATTTAAAAAGACCAACAATAGGTATAAATTAGTTGTTATTTCTATTTAAAAAAGAAAGACCTTAATTGTGTTTTTAAGTTCCATTGTGTTCGTAACTGAACTAACATTTCCTAAATCAACTGAAATTAATTTTTCTTTTCGTTTGATTAACAAAATTACAATTACAATGTTGTTTATTATAGGTACTAAAGAGTGCTATATGGGACCTCAAGACTTAATGGATTCAATACGAAATGCGATTCATGGTGAAAAGTCCACAGAAAACACTAGTAAAACCCGGAACAAGGCCGAAGATGACGTTGGGATGCGATGGAAGATGCCGTAAATGAATTTTTTTTTACAAAATATGACAACAATGTGTTAAATATAATCGAAAACCGCATAGTCAATAAAAGGGAAGCTTAATTTGTAGAGAAAAGCAGTAACAATTTATGAATTATCGGCGCAATAAATTCTGCAAGATACCATACCATATTGGATATCAAAGATTTTGCTTTTATCTTTTCCTTTTCATTGGTTATTACATCCCATCATTATTATATCTCTAGAAAATAAAAAGCGAAAAATGTTTTCCGTCAAACCATTTTTATACGCGTCGACTGGTACTGGATTTATTTTCATGGACTTTCTTTATCATTTTTTTAAGTGCCTGACACACTCTGTACATAAAGAGGTATTTTGAAAAAGTTTAGTTTATTGTTAGGTTCATAAAATGTTAATAATAAGTCCTGTTGATAAATAAATTAATAACACCACGTTAAAATGGAAGTTGATAATAAATGTATCAAGACAAGTTTTAATATTGTGTTTAATTCTTTTCATGTATTTCGTTTGTTCGAATAACTCGTGAAGTAATGATTATGAACATATCTACAATTAATTATTTTTTACAATCTTTATCTTTTGTTTACACTTGCTCGAGGAAATAAAAAAGAAAATATAAATTCGATGATTATTCAAACGCTTACGCTGATCTTTTTCGTCGCGTTTTCGAATATTCATTTGGTTATTACAACAAAATTGATCACAGTAAAAAATGTATTTCGCTCGCTGGTCTTCTTTTGTACTAGTTATTTGCATGCATCTTTTTTCGTTTGATGCGATTACGCGTACGTGAGTAAACCATATTTAAGTCCAACGTTGGTCAGACTTTGTGTGGCCGAAACTCTGAGAACCGCTACAGCCACTGAGGCTAAAGTAACAGCAATCTCAAGGTATATGCCGTACAGGATCCTCACGTGACCGGAAGTGGTTGCAAGACCGCCAGCCGCGGTAAAATCCAATGGAAATAACACGCTTGCGGCGAAGGGACGCGACCTCGCAGCTCCAAATGCCAGAATACCCAAAAAGTAATACAAAACTGAAATAGACAAGTTTTGATATATTTTCTTATACTTGGATTAAAGATTAATGTAATTTGTATTTTGATTTTTGTTCATTAACAGAGTTAAGTAATGAATATAAAGATGTGAATTTAAGAATGATAAATGTATTATTTAATATAACATATATAATTAAAACAAATTAGCAAGTAAAGAATAATAAATAAGTTATTAACATCAATTAATGATTGATGATAATTAAATTGTATCAGATCAATTATTCCGATACTAATTCTTATTATATTTAAATAATTGATGTATATTTATAAATTGTTCAAAATTGATAATCGATAGAATCCGTAACAATTTATTCATAAATCTAAAAACGTGCTTACAAATGACACAAAATGGTACCACTTTGACCCACTTTGGTACCGGTAGCATCGAATTCGCCAGGTCGATGTCCTTCCGTTTAAATTTGTGATTGATTGCATACTTTTGCACGCGTACCGCCAACATCAGTCCGAAGTTCATGATTAAAAGGAAATGAGCAGGAATCCCGATCGCTGCGAAGACCACAGTCACCGTTCGACCGGCGTTTGTGCGTGGCACGGGTGCACCGAAACCTTGTTTAACACATTTGTAATCGTTTTACAAAAGTTGTAACACTTTTACATATCTGTAATCTTTATATTATTATATTTTTAAATTGAAAAAAATAATAATTACAATCATGCATTAAAAGAAGACAGACTTTTTCACCATTTCATGATTGCAAATCGAAAGGTGTGGAGTGTACTCACTCGTCGTTCATGCCTACGCGATAATGTGACTCAAACGACGAGTCGAATGCTTCAAACCATCGGGAGTTTCGAAATGAAAATTTTTCCACGCGGTTCGAGTAATTGCGGAATTTTATTATTTTACTTATAACAGGGTAAAAGAGGTATAGTATAACACGATGGATTCCCAGTAAGTGATACAGTGATAGAGTTCATACCGAGCGTGGTGAGTAGGGAAATTGCGAAAAGAATACATCCGGGAAATGTCCAGAGCTGACCACTCTCCCCGCCCTCTCCGTACCCAGCGTTCACCGCTTTAAGGAGAACCTTCTCGTGCTTTTTCAAGTAAACCTGCACTTTTTTGCTCCAGAGCGGCTCGACTTCCTGTTCTTTGATCTTTAACTGTCGCAGTTCCATCGCTAAATTGACCGCCAGTTCCTTTTGCTTGTCCTTCAATTCAAGGTCTTGGCTTCTCTCGTGTGGTCCTTCCGTGGCGTAGAACGAGCCAGCTCCGATCATGGCCCAGATTAGCAAAAGCCATACCAATCCTGCAATGCCAACAAACATTTATCCCCTCCCACTTTTTGTTTAAACCAGAGTCATTTGTTTAAACACGGTCAAACTGTCGCATTAATTTCTCTCAAACATATCGTACCATAATCATCATAGTTAATTCTAACTTACAGTATAATTCAACTTACCCCAAAAATGTTCCTTTATATATTTTCCATTTTTCAATCACTTTATGACCATGTAGAGCTAAATATAAATTGTACATTTTTTGAGTCTCATTCATTTTATTACAATTTAGTTTATTCAATTTCCAAAACTAAAAATGTTTATGAATAAATTAAATAAGACTCAACAAAATTTGTATTTAGTTCCTCATGGTCATATTAAAGTGATTGAAAATTGGTAAATTCTAACGAAATGCGAATATTTGTTTTACAGAATGTGACATATAATATCCGACTTGGCATAATCCCCCCTCAGTCAACGTTACCACTGCGCTATTTCTACGGTTTACCCCGGCGCGATCGCAAAGCGCGCTTCGCGGACGTTTGGACTAATTGACCCGGACGAGCCGCCTGATGAAAAAGTTTTGCGCGGCAAACGGGACGGCGTTCTCCCGTGCAAGCCGACGTGGAAATCGCGTGCCGTATTTGGGTTATCGATTCTCACCGAACTGACTGAGCGACAGGCGTCCCAGAAACCTCAGATACTTGCAGAACCTCGAGCTTTTCTTCGCGCCTTCGTCATCGTCCACGATGTCCCTGATGATCGGCAAAAAGCGCAACCTGTACGGCACTCCGTGGATCGTTTGCACCCCCGTCGAAGCGACCCCCGATGTTTCATGATTGTGGTTAATTTCGCTCGTCGGACTCGATATACTTTCGGACACCGTCGTCGGGGTATTCGCTGTAAAAGGAAACAAAGTTTCAGTCCAGTTGTACGTTAATAAAATAAAATGTATTTGCCCGAAGAAATCTCTCAGTAAACGAGAAATTTTTAAAAATTATTGAATTTAAAAGTCGTTCATAAAACATTTTGATGAATGTTATAAGTTTTACATTTTTTAATAATTCATTATTGAAACTGATTAGAAGTTTCGAAAGTTTGAAAAGTTTCTAAAATAAATTATTAAAATTTTTAGAGATATATCATTTGTCAACAAGTATTAATCACGAGTTGAAATTTATTCTTATTACCATGTTGTTTAAACATTTAAATTTAACTGATTTAAATCAACCGAATTTAATTATTTCTTATTTTTATTTTTATTTACAATATCGGTATTAAAATTCTCCTTCGATAATAGTGTACTTCATTTTTAACTCAAATTTATTATTTATTTGAATTTACTAAAATACTATCAAATTTAATAATACGTCCAAACTTTTATCATTATCAATTATACAATAACGGTACATCCTTTCCCACTTTCATTTCAGCTGTACTAATTTTTATACGAACACTTTGCGATACGTCTAATAAAATTATCAAGCCCACGCCTTCTTAAGTGTAACAAATCATAGGAAAACTTGCGACTAAAAGGGAACGCACATTCGACGATGGTGAGAAAATTTTGTTCATAATTCGCGTCGCGTCTGACTTTCATTGGGAAGGAAATGAGACTGAACTTTTATGGCTCGAGCGTTTAACATTGCGATGATCAATGAAATAAATTGCGAGGACGATCGGGAGAATTTCAGCGAAATCGATTTTACCCGGCGTCACGTGCTCGGATCGCCGATACAGCGATCCTTGATAAAGCGATACACCGTGCACTTTAATTAAAAATACAAACGCAAAACCGCTCGATGCAGTGTATTATTGACTCCGTGAATGGTCAGCCTTCACGATCGGAGGGATGTGTTCCTTTTTATGTTGTCATGTTGCTGATTTCCATCGACGTTGTACGTCACGTGATTCCGCGAGTGCAACGTTACGAGTGATCGATGAAAAGTGGGGATACGGGGATATGAATGATAGATCGAAGGATCAACGATCGATAGGGAATTGTCGATGGGAAAATGTAATGGAAAATGAATGGCTTATTAATGATTGATATAAAATAACAAATGATATGTTTAGTCGTTGTTCAGTTTCGTTGGTAGAAAGAGATGTAGCTGATTTTAGAAGAGGGAAAAAAGTGTCCCTAGGGAGGAAAGTAGTGACGTAGAGAGAAATGTGCTATTTTCTTCCCTAATAGCAAGATTTTTTGTCTTAATCTTACGGGAGTAAAATCGGGAAATTGAATTAATCCCATCAATAAAGACAAAGTAGTAGTTTTCGTATTATTTTTTTCGCTACTTTGTAAATTACAATCATTAAACATTTTAAAATCTAACTATTGTTTATAATAAAAATTAATGAGAATGGCCTTTTTTTATCGATGTTAAATAAACATTGAAGAAGATAAATTATGAATGAATTAATTGCTACTGCTAACGAAACAACGATAACTTATGAAAAGATTGATGATAAAAGTAAGGAGATCCTTTATATGTATAAAAAATTAATTATAGAGCATCTACCCTCAGTTGTATCCATTTTAAGAAGTTTTATAAGCAAAGGCATAAAGATGATAAATGTGTGGATTTTAATATATTTTTCTGATGAATAAACAATGATCGATGGGAGTTTCTTTAAATCGGAATAAATTCATTCTTTCTGTTTAACAGTAAATTCTGAACCATGTTCACCTGAGCGTTTCTCAGAATTGTGTAATTCGTTGTGTTAAATGATGCGTTCAGGTGTTTTTGTACATTAGGATTTTCACGTGCTTGAATGTGTAAACCTTTTGCAGATTATTAAACAATTTTTTATATAACAAAAAGAATAATTAAAATATGTATGTCAGTGGATTGCACACACACACACACACATATACTCGCGGACACATTGCATAAGTTTTATTAAACATTGTGCATACCTTTTCTAATGTCCTGATACACTTAGGAAATAACTCGATTTACGTAAGTTAACTAAATCTAGTTTTCTTTTTGCATAATTCGTTACTTAATGTGTATGCAATTTTGAAGGTAATTATTATATTATATATAATGTATCAAATTCGGTAAAAATATTATGGCTATTTATTTATTTAATAGTTATTATTATTATTGAATTATATATAAAAATAATATTGGGTTGTTCGGAAAGTAATTTCGTTTTTTCCCGATAGAGGATTTAATTGTATTTTTTTGATCCCAACTTCACACTTAAGCCGCATAATCATTATATGTTTTGAGAGGTGATATAGCAAGGCTT
>JABFPN010004379.1:0-15310 GCA_022817305.1 Leptoteleia sp. ZL-2020
TTCTAAGAATCATTTCCAACAAATTGATATGTTTTACTAACTTAAGATAGTAATTTTTCAAGTTTTGCCAATATATAACCAGTTTACTAAGAATGTCAGTAAATTTTATAAATCTTTTCTCTCCGTGTGGTAATTTCAAATATAACTCTGCTCTCGGCGCACGATGGTTTCTTATGTACTTTTCTTAATTTAACAAAAGTGGATGGGCATTCCAGTTGGGAATTTGAATTTCAATTACAACGGTTTAAACAAATTGCGAAATAAATCACTTTGTAAAAGCATTATATTGACAAAAGGAAACAGCCGGAAACATTTGTACGACATTGCGAATAAATTTGATGAAACGAACGAATTCATGCAAAGGGATTGGCAAAATTTAAACGGGATTTCGATTAAAACGCGATAATTGTTCGCGTTTAAAAGAAATATCATCTTCGTGTCTTGCGAGTTGCGATGCGATACAGAAACTCGATGCTGTACGCAGTGCAATGACTTCGTTATTTTTTACCCGAGTATACCCGTCTTTATGATTTGAGTACGAACTGTGTGCATTATGAAAATTCAATTTGTACAAAGAAAATTGATTTTTTTCCCCCCCAACCCATCTATTCAAATATCTCTTGCCCTCTTTGAAATCAACTTTGCTGATTTAATATTTGAAGTTTATAACAAGAAATTGATGGAATGGTTTTTACTGGAATAATTATTACGAATAAAAGGTTGCACAATTTGCCGGGTAAAATAATTTGGCGTTACGTTTGTAAAACAATAATGAATAATTAATTAAATGTAATAATTAAATCCCCCGGCTGTTCAATATTTTGATATTGGATAATGTTTTAAACAAACTGATACACTCTGATAAACTGAAACCTGCGTGAAACTTTGTTCATTACGCTTCTACAAGTATAATTCTTCAGTAACCATTTCGACATATAAATTATAAATTTATACACCGAACAACGCAAACTCTCATAAATTTATTACTTAAATTTATTATTATTGAATTGAAATGTTGACTCGCGTATGAAAAAAAAAAAATATATATATATATATATATATGGAATCAGTGTGCAATCCGAACGGCAGATTGTGACTTTAGCGGTGGACTTTTATCTCGCGAAATTGTAAACTCCAATATTTGTCGTACTTATTAAATAGAATTTTTGATTGAATAATGTTAAATAATAGAATAATACAAATACAGTTTCACTCCAGTTTCCTCGATTCTATTGGAAAGACTGATCATCTTGAATTCCGTCCGCAAATGCAACGATTTTATTGCAAACGTTAGTCGCACATACACATTAGAATTTATTTAACCCGACGAATTGTTATATTTAATTGAAATAACGAGAACGTTATTGGCGGGCAAATTAAAATTATCGGTTTTCGAGTACGATCCATAAGACGCGATTGGATCATCGAATTGAATTAAACCGGGGGAATTTATTTGGAATTGAAGCGAAGTGGGTCAACGGATTGACACGGCGAAGAGGGGGGGGAGGGGGGCGAATTATGGGAAAAAATCTTAATTAAAGGATTCCATTAAATTAATGGTCGGCCATGAGAATTGGCCGTCCTCTGTTTAGATTGTAAATTCGCTCCGTTCGTAATCTTATCCAAAAATTAAATATTTAATCTCCTTTCGCGTTCCATTCGCGGCTACGCAATCGCGTTTGTTTAGCAGTTAGATTTTAGCTTTTGTTAACTTTGCCGGGCCGGGCTGTTATCCCCGCGCCCCGATTTAAAAATCAACATATATGTGGCGTATATGTCATATATATGATTTGCACTGCATAAATGTCTCATATATATTAATATAGTAAACATGAAATATATGACCCATACATGTTCCATATGTTTTAACAATGTCATATAAGGAAATTAAAAATATGGACCCTATATGGATTAAGGAAAAACATGTATGAATCCATTTATGAATTTTTCATTTCCTTATATAAAATTGTTGAAACATATATGGAGCATATATGGACCACACATGTGTGTCAATTTCACCAAGAACATATGTGAACATATATGATTTTCATTGCATAAATGTCCCATGTATGTGACATACGTGTCGTACCATGTGCACGGAGAGAAATATCGTTTGATAAATTGCAACGTATATAGGAAATCAGTGATGATAATGTCATATTTAGTATTTTTAGAAAACAAATTTAATATTATACAAATAAATTTCTGAACAGTGATTCTAATAGTTTTAAAAATTACAATGTGAGTTGTACTGTTCAGAAATTTATTTGTATAATATGACATATGTTTTATAAAAATGCTAAATGTGACATTATCATCACTGATTTCCTATTTACGTTGCAATTTATCAAACTGTATTTCTCTCCGTGTGAAAATAAACATATATATGTAGCCTGTATGGTACATATATGGCCACATATATGGTCGCATATATAAATTTCTACCCAGGCCCGCCCCGACCGTGGAGCGTCCATCAAAAATGCACCGCGGCACGTCTTAACGCGCAATACATTTCGGTCCGCGTGAAAAATTCATCCTTTAATTCATCTCTCCGTGTGTACTTCCGAAATTGCGTACGGAGAATAGATTGGTTATTGATCTCTTCAAATAGAAACGTAACATTACCGATCGCCATATTTGCCTTGCGTTAACATTTACCGGTCGGCGCGTGATTGAAATAATATTTGCCGAAATTTTTGCGGCTGCCATCTGGAGGAGGCAGCACTGGCACGACGGAGAGGGGATGGCAGAAGGGTGGGGGAGGGGGGGGAAGGTAGGGCGCGCAAGTTCGTTCGTGCGCGAGATCGTCGCAAAATCATACAATTATTCGCGGTAATATGGTTATCGTCAAAATATATCGGGGGCGCCGGGTTCGCTGATACGCCAACAAATGCAACGGTCGCGTCGAATAATTTCTCATTAACGAGATTTTAATTACTACCTGATGACATAATAAATAGCTCCTTCGTTATCAGCAGTTAACTCGTCATTTATCACAGTCAGGCCGCGCGCGCCATTCGTTCGTTTATTTACAAGCAGAATAAAATTCCGCGACAACAAATTGTTCGTTTTCAAATTTTTTCTACGACGCAAAAGAATATGCAAACGATCGCTACGGTCTTTTTCGGTAAAATAAGCGGGAGCTTTTTTTTAAAAAAAAAGAAAAGCGCGGGAAAATTGGTTGAATTGAAATTTAAGTAGAACGAAAGTTCAAGAGTTCAGGCGTAAAACCATCGCCGGTTCACGCGGTGGGTCTAATCTTCCAAACTGCTGATAAGATAGAGCCTTGTGTTTTTTTTATTCCACTACAACCCCCACCCTGCACCCCTCACCTCCCGCCACCTAGTGCCGGGTGTAAAAAATGTTAATGCCGTACGTGAGCTCGCGACCGATCGACTTCAATTAATTAGGGGCAAATTAAAAACAGTTTGTTTCCCTCAGTTTGGAACCTTTCCTTTTCCCATCCTCTTTTATTTACCTTTTTCCCCCCTCTCCTCTTCTTCCTCTGCCTCTTTCTGGTGCCCACTTATTCTTCCTCGCTTTTCCTTTACTTTTTTTTTTTTTGCCCGTTTTACGTCTCGTAATGTCGCCATAAAAATGTTACACCGGCGCACATACATCAGCATTACACAAGAATTTACGGTGTACAATTGTCATGCTCATAATACATGCGACGTCATAAAACTCGTAAGGTGATAGCCCCCTCGCTATGATTTACGCACTGGGACAGTTCGACAATAACTCTTTCGCGCGATCGACTTAATTTATTGCTAAGCGATTTTGTCCGAACGCCAAACAAAATGAGATTGGCTTTGGAAATTGTTGCTGGCAATTCCGTTTGAGGATCCTGCCGGGAATTGTTGTTTGAACATCGCTAATGGTGCCTCCCGATCGGCCCATCCCGATTAGGTTTTTAAATGAGATTCTTTGCCGGCGAACTGAATCGAAGTTTTCTGATTAAAGTTACAGGTGAAATTGATTTCTACTTGTCACGTCGGCTCATTCACGCTCCCTGACGGAATTTTACATATCCCAAAACAGCGCCATCTGTGTCACTCGGATGGTGCCTGACGCGAAAAACAGTTTATGTTTCATTGAAGGGGAGGGATTTATTGAAATGAATCAAAGAATAGTGGCAATGAGTTTTGCTGTGTTATACATGGAGAACGATTTCTTCGAAAAAATTATTGATAATGGTAACAAGTCTCCTCTTAATGTAAATAGAAGTTACCTTGAACTTCTTGGTATAATTTTATAACCAGTAACCAAGTCTAAGTCCGTATACTTCTTCGTACACTTTCGGCCTTCCTTTCTTCTTCCTTTGTCTTCGACGTCAAACTCATCGCATTTCAATTTTCTTTTTCAATCACTCATAATATCTATTTTCGCTTAAAGTAACCTCACCAGGTACTTGCATCGCTAATATTTCAAGGTTTCGCTGCATCAAACAGTTTTGTAAACATACTTTGTTTTTGTTTTGTATTTACATCCATTAGCGTCCATCAATATTATTATTTTCAGTTCAGTGTACATTGAGGAGAATTTCTGCGGAAAAACTATTATAATTTACAGCTGATGAACCTTATCGAGCTTATTTGCACGAGTTTTCCTATTATTTTAGGAAAGAAAATATTTAAATTAGTTCACTGTATGAAAACTGACAATTTCCTACTCTTCCTACTCTCAAATTTACCTAAATCATTTGGATAAAAATTCTTCGCTGAAAATTGTAATATTTTTACTAAAAATTGTTCTTTTCACCGTACCATAATCAGTTTCCAAATGTCACCATCGTCCATTAAATAAAAATACATACCAATCAGCTCGATATGGTTCGTTTGCTGTAGATCAAATGGTAATTATTCGTGAAAAATTTTTTCGTTGTATAAACGTAAACGAATAGAAGTAAAAAGAATGGTTCGCGATAGTCGTTCCACAATTTCCAGTCGCATTAAAGGGAATTTCATTTGAAAGTACAATAAGTTTGTTAGAATTATTGAAACAAACAGCAATCTAGGACGGGCACCGCCGCACTACATTGAAATCCCAACGTGAAATTGATTTTCTAAATGTCGCGCCCGACTATTGATGTTCCCCAGCAGAATTTCACATATTCCAACCGAGCGTCTTCCATTTGACTGGGGTAATTTCCAAAGTGAAAAAAAAGAGTCGATGCTCCGTCTCGCTAGATTACGTCGCTCGGTCTTCCGAACCGGCCTTCACTTGGAAGTAACGTGCTGAATTTGTCCAAAATTCTTTTCATCCAAACTAGCCTTTTATCCAAATTTCTAAGAACAAATAAAAAGACGATGTGCTGAATATATCCAAAATTCATTACATGTAAAACTTCCTTTATCCAACATAAAATCTTGTACAGCATGTTTTTCATCACAACGAGCTTTTCATTTAAACGTCAAATTATCCAAACGCCATTTCCTCCAACATTAATTTTATACACATGTTTGAGCATACAAGATTCTCATGGAGTTTTCCAAATCAAACCATTCACTCGGTTAATAAAGGACATACAATTCTGTTCATATAGGTGTATCCATTATTAACCGATTGAATATGCTCAAGCAAGTGTATAAAATGAATTTTGGATGAAATGGCGTTTGGATAATTTGACGCTTTGATAACTTTGAAATTTGGATAAAAGCACTTCTAGATGAAACAAATTTTGGATAAATTGCAGATCGGACGAAATGATTTTCTGATAATAACGTATGTTTGGATGAAATGAATTCCTCCAAAATTCAGCGCACCCCGTTTGGAATCGCAAAGAGGTTTGTCGAGATGATTAAAACAAACGGCGATTTCCACGAGCGATCCAGATCCGGTGCAACACTGCGCAACACCGAACTCGCCTGCCAGCTTATTGTCGGGACCCGGAACCCCATTTGGCCGAGGTAATTTTCTTATCCCGGCGTGGCTTCATGGGAAAATAAACGGACCTCGCGAAAAGTTTGTTAAAAAAGAAATCTTGTTAAGTCGATGCGACCAATTTGTATGCTAAAATCGTATAATTCGTGCGCATTCAAAAGAATTGCGAAGATAAAGTTTGACGCAGCGTCGGACAGGGGAAGGGTTGCGAAGGAGGCGGGGAAGTCCGGTAGGGGGGGGGGAGCGGGGAGGGAAGGCGGCGAGTCTGGCGAGGTTTCCTCGAAAAGGGACGAAACCGCGGGGTTGGGGGGGGGGGAGGACTCGGGGTGGACGAACGTAGCGTAGGATACGTGGAAAAGTGGAGACGCAGGAAGCGCCTCTTGATCCAGCGCGCGCGTGGGTGGCGCACTACTTTACTGCATTGTAAAAACCATATAAAACCTCGCCTCTTGGAGTGCGCTCGCGGAGAAAAACCGCCGGCAGGTTCCTTTCGGGACACCGTTTTGCAGTTTGACGGAGCGCTCCGAGTATTTTCGGCCCGGTTTCAATTCGCTCGGGTCGTTTCATCTTTCAGTGACATCCCACGGAAATGTATGTTTAAGTACGTTTAATAATACGATGAATGAATTTCAAATTACGTACGAGCATTTCATCGACAAATACTTCTCTGCCTTGCACTTAAGGGGGGGGAGTAAATATTTTGCAAAATTAAAATTTGCCAAAATTAAACTACCCGTTGGTAGTATAGAATTAGAATCATTTTTGATGTTAGGAAAATTGTTTCCGGTTACGTTTTTTTTTTATTAAAATTTTCCCCGTGTAAGGTTAAAGGTACTTCCGTTGGGTAAAGGTTAAGATTATCGACAATTTATTGCCATTCTTCTGGGGCATTAAATTTGTACACGAAATTTGGGTTTTTATTGGCATGAAATAACGGCTTGTTACGAGCCAAAAGTGTTACCACGTTATGCCAGACCGCAGCAAACTGGTACCATATTGCGACAGACTGTTGTCCGAATTTTTTTGTTGCATTTGAATGGAAGATTATAATGTGGTTGAATAAACTTCTCGAAATAATCAAATTCTATTAAAGTTAAAGAGCGCGTGAAACTGTTGGGCAGTAATCAGTTCAGTAATAATTGTTTTTGTTTGATTTTATTGCGAGACAGATATAAATATTTATATATAAAATATCTCAGAGAAAGATTTTCCATTTCAATTGTTCTTCCATAAAACAAAAATTGATATAAATATTATTAAACAAAAAAACGAGGAACAGCGTTATTTTAAAATTAAGTTAAATCTTTGCAAAATAAAAATTTAATTTATCATTATAACAAATTAAATTCCAACGTGTTAAATAATAACTTTGTTCGAGATACAATGTCAAATCTTGGAATTCGCATGGATATTTGCCAAGACCCCGAAATTCGGTTGGCAAATACGACACGATTTTGAAATGTTTCCGATAAGAAAGGAGGTGGAAAAATTGCAAGAACAACAAAATCGTCGTATAAAAATTGCGGCGAGAGGGAGGAGGTGGGGGGAGGAATAGTGGGAAATAGAGGGAAGAATTGTTGGGGAGCGCGACGAGGCGACGCAGAAGTTGAAATATCGGATTTCTCGCGAAACGCAAACACACTATTTCGAATGCATTTCTAAAAAGTATTCAAAGAGCCTTCATTATACTTCTCCACGTTCCGCGACTATCGCTTGCAAATAACGTTACCGGGATGCTCGCAAATTTGTGGCCCGCGTGCGCGCGCGCCCACGAACAAACGAGCAAAGATGTGTACCCTCGAAAGGTCGCGCTGTCGTCGAGGAGCACAAAAGGTGCAACAGTGCTGTTTATGCAAATAAGAAAAGACCTTGTAAATGTATTCGAGTAAGTGTTTCCTAAGCGAGTTCGCAATTTGGGAGCCGTGAATGTGATTGAATAATTTAGTTCCCTCGCGAGTCTCGCCGGGCTAAAGGGGGGGGGGGGGGAGAGAAAAAAAGGAAGAAAAAGAAACAGTTCCCCGTCATAATTCCGAGCACGTTTCGACCACGATAAACTAAGTTGTTTTGTTAAGCGTTTTCATTCCACTTGCTCTTTTTTTCCTTTTCCTTTTTTTTTTGCAACTCTCGGCTTTTTTTCGGCGGTTTTTGATTTTAATTACGGACCGCAATTAACAAGTCGTCAGTTTTTTAACGACCCCTTTAACTTTTCAGTAATTAGTCTACACTATTTTCGTGGGAATAAATTCGCGACGCAATTTTAGCTTATAGAATTTTTCAATTAAGACACTGACGAAACCAGTTTCGAGTGATGCGCTTGTTCGAGTTCTTTTCCCTACTAAAAATGAATAAATGGACCATGTATGGTACATATATGTTTTAATAATTTCATATTGGAAGAAATAAAAAATTCGTACATGGACATATATGTTTTTCCTTGATCCATATATGGTCATAGATTTCTGTGTAAGGAAATTATTAGATGCATATATGGCTAGAATATTATATCTATTGTTGCCGTATACGGACCATATATGGTCATATATGGATTAGGGAAAAACATGTTCGTCCATATATGAACTTTTTATTTCCTTATATAAAATTGTTAAACATGTACACTGAGAAAAAAGTGATAGTAAAATTGAAAACAATTTATATCCATTTGAGGATATCTCTAAGGTATGAAAAATGTTACCATTAAAAATAGCAAAAATAATAATTATGAAAGCAATTTGTAGTACTTTTCTACTAATATTTACTATATGACTTTTAAATTTTACTATTATTAAATAATTAACAGTAGAAATAATTACTTTTCCATTATATCCTCAAATTGATACAAAATATAGTAATTTCTGATACATCTTTTTTTTCAGTGTATGGACCATCATTGTTTCATTTTTACTATTGATTACTTTTGTGCTTGACTTGCAAAAAAAAAAACATTTTTCGGAATCCCTTGGCTCGCGTTTTGGGCTCGGGCCCTGAATCATTACTCGAAAGACACGAATGAATCGTATAATCGACGCGGCATAATGAAATCATTAAATGCAAATATGGCGAAAGAATAAGCTTGTTGCTGTTAATGAAAGGCAGCCGCGGAATGACGCAAAACGTCAAATAATATAATAGATAATAAAGAGAGCGCGCGCAGGAATAATGCATTAATACAAATTACGGCGCCTTTTATTTCGAGTGCGTTGACGTTATGATTTATTGAATAACGGATTTTGTAATGCGAAAATTTGATGTATATGAAATGGAAAAATACTTTTGTTGTTATGAAAGAATAATTGCTCTTTCAACGACGCCGCGCTGTCCGTTTGTTTCATCGCGGATAATAATGGCAATTCACGTGAAAAAGTTGTTCTTTTTTTTTCGCGTTTTCTTTTGGATTTATGATCAATTGGACGAGTTTGACTCGGTGGAGGGCTAACGTCGGCCGGCAAACTATCTTGGTATTTCAGCCGGGCCGGGTTAATACGCGTAATTATAAGTTACGTGGCAAACAATTTGAATGCAATAACGGAACTATTTCATTGCAGTATCCTTGCGCGACCTGGATTTTGGCAATAATTTAAGTTTAAATAATTATACATAGTTGCCGTTTCATGGTTGATATTGTGGCGGGGGGAATTTCCACGAAGCGCACTTATTTTCAGTGACAAACCAATTTTCCGAGAATATTTCTTTGGACGGAAAGGTATAATAAGGTATAGAGAGAGTGTGTATTTCGTGGAATGCGAGGATGGAAGTATTATATAAAATAGAAGAGTATTCGATGGGGGTATAGAAGATTGTTAATTGTTGAAATTTTTTTCTCTCTCAATCTGCGTGTGTTAAAGAATTAAATAGATATGATTCGTGAAAAAAACTCTTGGTTAAATTGTGAGTAAAAAAATAATATAAACATTTTTCGTCATTAATATGAGAGCGAATTCGCGCACGCCATTAACGTTCAATGAAGTTGATGAGAGTGTTGCAATCATTATTCGGGATATTCGCCGAATGTATTTTTAAAGTAACTTAAATTGTATTGTGCGTTTGTTAAATCTGGAATCTTTATTTAATTTTACCGTTATCCAACAGTAATTTATAAATTTTAGCTGATATACAATACGAGTCTTGTTTAAAAAGAGTAAAATTTCAGTGTGGTAAGGGCAAAAAATTCAACTTTCAACGTGGGGATTTAATGTTCAAATATTCCACACATTTGTTAATTTTCATAGTTATCAAGTATGTAAAATTTGAAATTGAGGTTTGGGAAATACGATAAGAATTTAAGTATATAACCAGTTTACTAACAAAAGTTGGTAATTTGTTTGAACATTTTGGTTTTTTTTTTTTTCATCTTATATTTTTATTTTGTTCCAAGCACGCGCTCCAATCGAGTGTTAAAAAGTCCCACGAAATTGTACGTTCCCAACGGCAAAAGGTGTAATAATTTCCAACCCAACTCTTTGTCATTATATATTTATACGTCTATTATTTACACGACTGGATATTTCCAAGAATACAAAACGATGTATACCGGAAGAGGGCTAACAAACAATCGGATTATTGGAAGGCTTGGGCCAAAATAGTCGCGTTATTGTGCTCCCTCCGGCCTGGTATTCCCGAAATGTCCAAACGCCCGGGCCATTTGTCGCCTATTATGCGTCCGGAGTTGGGCGCGGTTGGAGAGACAGTGGTCAAAAGGGCAAGTAAGTCAGTTCATAGAGTTTCGTATTGGACGCGAAGGAATTGAGAAATGGAAGCCAATTATAAGGGCGTCGCTTGGGATCCAACTCTGCGGAGTTGGCCGAGCAATCAATAAAGTGGCGCCGGAGAACGAAATAACGCAAAAACCGCAAGGCTCGACTCCGTCGCGGCGCACTAATTAGCCGAATTGGCAAATGCCCGATTACGGGACGGTTTGCCGTCGACCTCGCTGAAACAAGAGACGGGCCGAATAATGGCCTCGCACCGTCCAAATTGTACCGGACCCTGGTAACGCTTGCCGGGGTTTACCTGGATTCAAAATTTAGGCCCCATCAAGGGAGGACAAAGTAAAAGTCCGGAGAAAGAGTAGGCAAGTCTAGGTCCTTGGTGGAGCCTCTTCAGATTTCCAGATATTGTACTGAAAATAGAAACCATTGAAAATTAGTGTGCTGGAACCATAAAGCGAAGTCGTTTGTACAATATAGAAGAAATTACCGTGTCAACATAGTAAAAACACACCAAAGTATGGAAAATACGATAATTTTTACTGTGCTGGCACGGTAAATTTTCTAATATTGTGCAATTGGCCTCGCTTTAAGGTTCTAGTACAGTAACTTTTAATGGTTTTCTTTCAGTGTGAGTCTTGGAAATGGTTCGCCTTGGGTTCATGGTTCATCCTTGGAAATATCCAGCCAATACTAAATACAATAAAAAGGCCCAGTCTAGGCCTTTTAATCCAGGTCCTAATTAGTTTTATAACACCTTGTTCAGCGATTCCCTGTACTGGTCCAGGCTGTACAATATACTGGACCTTCATAGGCCCTTACTAGTAGTACTTGTAAATTGCTAAATTAGGGTCACTACGGGTATTCTTGTACTGGTTTAATACAGGTTTTATTATTTTATTATTCTTATTAACTGTTAAAGCCCAAGTTAAACCCAGTAAATGCCCTAACTCGGCAACGAATTTACCTATCCAGCTCCCGGATTTTTCCCGGATTCAATTCCTACTAAGGGGAGAGATGGTGCCACTAATGGTGCCTTATTTTTCGGCCTAAGCCGCGTTCATCGCCCACCGTTCGATCTTCCCCGCGCGCCCAAGATCCTCGTTACTTTTGCTTTTCCTCGTTCGGCCAAATGAAATTACATTGTTCGCGTCCGAATGTTAATTGAGTTTTTCGATTAACGATCAGCTTAGACGGAATTCCAATCCGCGCGGCGTTAAAGTTGCATCCACGCGTAACACCCTTTTAGCAATGTTCCCAACAAATTTCACTGCGCTAATTCGGACTCAATTGTACGTAGGAAGAAATATCAGGAGGCGTTGGTTTGTTTGATTATCTTTTGAACATATGTCAATTTTTATTATTTTATTTCTCTCGGCGTGAGAGGATTTTCGTTTGTCATTTTCCCATTTGGTCCAATAGAGAAGAGCAAGTTTTGTCAACAATGCTAATTATCAGCCCTTTCGTTATCGTCTTCATTATAACGTCGCGTCGTTATAATCTGTATCGCGGAACATCAACGAATTATCATATTCATTTTTCGTGGGGCGCGTGCCCGTGCATTCGCCGTTTAAATTAGATGATAATCGAGCGCCAGTGCGCCTCTTACAGCGGCGTGTCAATTTAATCTTTGTTGACCGCGCGGTATAATGAAATCTGACCGCAAACCCCCCCGTCCCCGGGGTTCAGTATTTTTAACCCCGTCGGTCCGTACCGCAGCCCGATAACCACTTTTATTCATCGTCCGGGGTCTTGAATGGCGTTAATATACTGCATAGTTTGTAGACGCTGTCCATTAATTACGCTAAGATTGAGCGCGTTGTGCCGTGACACGGGCATTATGGCAACGCAACTGCGCGAGCTTGTAACAAGCAAGACCCTGCTCGGATGACTAGCTGGCTGGCTGGTTGCCTGCTCTATTTGGAACATTGTTACGCTTTAAACGGGGGGGAATTTATAAACGCTTACCTACGAGCCGCGTCATTCGCAAAACACGGCCCGGGAATTTCGATTCACTCCCAAACGTTGCTTATTGGATTAATTAAATTCACTGTCAATCATGCACATAAATCCGCGAAGACAATGTAACCAAATGGTCCGCCGCTTGCGGCTGCCCCCGGGCGCTGCTTTTGGCAGTGAGATATGAAGTATACGGCGCCGCTTACAGCCGTCCCCATGACCGACCTCGCTTTCGGTTCGCCCTGACGATATTTTTTTTCTTCTCGTCTTACCACCAATAGTTTGTTTGTTAATTATCCTGGTAGAAATGAAATCGGGCATATCCTATCATATATAGGGTCCCAATTGGGCTGAAACGTGGAATACCTGAACAACGGTTTCCTGGTTTGAGCCCTATAAGGGACTAACCAGGTACACTGAAGTTGAAGAGGTAATATGGCGTCCAAAGCTGGCCCAAGCAAGGTTAACTAATTGGGTACTGGTACAGAACGTAACACTCGGCATCTGTCAGGCACCCATCAGGTTTCCACTTTTGATTAGTACAAAAAATGGTTACTAATCAGGGCCTTATAAGATATTCCACATTTAGCCATAATGGAATAAATGTGGGAACCATTTCAGGATCAAATCAGGGTAACAGAGTTAAAGCCATTTATGATTGAAATGGGCTCTGATTAGTTGAATCTTAGGAGCGTCTTAGTAGCCTAATGGTCAAGGTGTTAGGACACTAATAACTATTAGTTTATATAGGTGGCATATATGCCGCACATACGTGTGTGCACATACGAAACTTTTAGCGAATGAAAATATCTTGAAACCGTGATTAATTGCTGGTTGCCCGTTTCATGTCATGAAATTTTATTGCGAATGACAGCATCCGTTTGGGAAAAAAGGTCGACAGTTTAAGAGCACTCGAACAAGCTTGGCAATAATGATACGCTTATAATTATATCCGTTGTATTATTCCTTGAATCGGTAGAGTAATGTTGCTACATTCATTTTGACATTTTCAACAACCCGTTTGAAGATTATGTTGATTGATATGTATTTTGGAGCGCGGGGTGATTCAACTACAACTTCGCCGAGTCAGGAAAGTTTTAATGAAGAAATATATTTTCTGCAACGAGCAAGTTAGTTTCTTGACTAAACATCAAGAGAAACTATGTCTTGAACCAAGAAATAATTCCTTCCCCCGGATTGACTATTTTTAACGACGCGGATGACATTGTGTTTATTTAACAAACTTATAGCGAGTGGCGAACGAAGTTGCCGCCGTCTATAAGTTTTCCAAAGGACAACGTAATCCCAACCACCAATGCCGTCCGCATTCACTTCCAAATGTTAATGAAAATGGCAGGCAACTCGTTCAAATAATGTGTACAAGTGGAATATTAATTCGCTCGTATTTCACCGAATTGAAGACCAACATTTAATTCCAATGTTATTTCCTTACAAATACAAATAAGCGCTGCTTGATTACGCTCTTATGCTATAAACGTGCTTCACTTTTTATGCCGCCGAAAAGTGAAATATGTTTTCAAAGTACAAAATGTAAACTACGTTGTTTTTGCCTTGTATTTACATCCATTCTTACGTCCTTTGGATGTAAATAAACAATATTGCTCTTCTTACATTAATTTGACCTTCCAAACATTTCTTGCTAAATTTAAAAAGATCTATAATTTTCGCCCCTTGAGATTTCCGTTATCGAAAATGTAACCAATTGGCAAACAATTGGTTTTTGTATTTACACAATCTTCCAAGTGTTTGCAAACATTGTTTCTTGACAATTCATACACTGTAAAGAATGATATGTTGAATCAAGTAAAATCGAGTTGAATCAACTCATTTTCTGAGTCAAATACATTCAACCTTATTTATAATTTGACATAGTTCATTTTATTAATACAAATAAAGTATCTTTTGAGTTTAATTAACTCTATGTATACGTGGTAAGGAAAAATATTTTATTTAATAATTTTATAACAAAAATCTTTTCATAATCTCGCCTTGGCTAGGATTTGAACTAAGTAGGTAGATATTTTAACATGGAGTTAAAAGTTAAAGCACTGCGCCAACGTCACTGTTTCGTAACGTGAGATATACACCGACTGTCATTTCACTAATTTCAATTATTCAATTGGTTGTTTCAATATGGTTGTTTTAAGTATGCCTGCATCAACTCTACCATCCAGTTGGAAGCTCTCAAAAAATTTTTTTCAGTGTATCTTAAAAGCGTTTTGCCTTTCAGTCCCATGAAATCCAGGACAATTTTTAAGACGCGCAAACGTGAAATTGTTTTCTACGAGCCTTTTCGCAAAGTGCAAGAAGTTTAATTGAATATCAATAAAGCGACCGGTGTTTACGAGGACGTCTCGGATTTCGTTCTTCCGTTCCCTCGGAGTGACTGTTTACTTGTGACAGCAAATAGCCTTTCTATGACGATTCGTTATTTGCGCCGGTTTTTTCCGCGCCCCAATTAACAGGGCCAAACAGAAATTTCGGGGCGAGGGGGGTCGAGCGGTAAATATAAAATTAAGATCAGCCCGCGTGGAAAAAACATTGTGGCAGAGTCTATGGCAGCACTGTGGCTAAGACTGTGGCATGCGGGAGCCCACAGTCTTGGCCACAATAAGCCACACGTGTTGCCGCAATGGATCGACTGTGGGATGTGGCCAGGAGCCACAGTCGAGCCATAGTGGCTAACAAAGCATTTCTATATAAAAAAAAATTTACTTTAATCCCACCTTGATTTGAACTCCCGA
>JABFPN010004380.1:0-15307 GCA_022817305.1 Leptoteleia sp. ZL-2020
TTTATACTTTCAGTCTTTGTTTATTATTTCAGTTTACCTTTTCCCTGTAAACACTGAATACAAATTTGGTATCGAATTCCTTGTTTATTGTATCTCCCCCCAAATACCGTTAGAATATCCAACAACTTGCATATCAAAACTGGTTAGCCCATCAAAAGTCATTCACTTTGGTATATTGGCTTTCTTTGATACGTTAACATGTGACCAGAATTTACGCGGATCAGTTACAAGAGAATCCTCTGCTTTACAAGGGAATCCTTTGCTTTATTATATATCTCAAGTTGTCGTTTGATAAGATGTTTTACAGTTGTACCAATTTTCGCTATATCAGATTTCAGAGCACTACCATGCGTTATCTTAAATTGAGTGAACTTTTTATATTTCAGTTTTATCAAATCAATTATATCATTATTGAACCAAGGGGGATATCGTCTGGGCTTGGAGGAAAACAATGGTACATTACGCTTTATAGTTTCATATAGAATATCGTAGAATTTCATACAGTTAACATCAATATCTTTATCCATACCAGTTACAAGAAAATAAATCGCGGTTAATCTCATCAAAATTGGCTAGATTATAATTAAATCTCCCAGTATTTAGTGAAGGGGTAACAGATAAAACATGCTGATCAGTGTCTATTGTAATTATAAGAGGTGGATGATATGGATCGATGGGGAAAATGGGATCCGGAACAGGATGAACTATTATTAGAATGTTAGATAGTACAAGGTCAAGGAGCCGACTATTGCAGTTTAGTTGATCGTTAACTTGTTTTAAATTATGGAAGTTAATAAGAGCCATTAAGGAGTTAATTCTCAGATCTGGTACCACGTTACTAAAATTATGAAAGCATGGTAAATTGAAGTCACCCACTATAATTAGACCTTTGCCCCAAATTGTCTCCAACGCAATTAGATTATCAACAAGAAAATCTATCATTGTAACATTAGAAAGTGGAGGAATATACACAAGAATCAGTATTAGTTTATTAGCTCCCAGAGTTCTTTGTACTGCAATTAAATCAAAACAAGTGTCAAGGGAGATTAATGAAGTATCAATAATATTAGTTTCAAAAGTTTGCTTTACACAGAGAGCAACTCCTCCACCTCTTTTGTTACATCTATCGGAACGAAAAACAGGATATATATTTGTATTAATAAATTCAGAGGATAATACTTTGGGGGTCAGCCAAGTCTCCGTCAGCATTATCACTTCCAAGTTTGATATATCACACACAGCAAGACAGGACAGTTTGTTAACTATACTTCTAACATTCTGATAATAAAAAGATAATTGCAGTTGAAACGATCTATCTGACAGGTTAGAAGTATTAATTATTGTTGCTGAGGCCGCTTCTTCTTCACCAGCATCGGAATGTCCCCAATATAGCGGATTTGTAGATTTAACCTTTCTTCGGGTGGTTTTCCTTCCAGCTGCACCTTGAGATCTCTGAATTATCGAAGCTGGAGTGGGGTTCGATCCTGAGTAATTATGAGGGGTGCCAAGCTGGGAGTCAAATCTCGTGCCTTCTGTGTCCAGAACGTCTGGAGAAGAGTGTTTTTATCAATAAGGTCGTGCGAAACAATTTTCAGAGGACGAGGTTTCGGAGCCAGCTTAATCAATTTGTCAACTCTGTAGTGAGTTTTTATTCTAATATCAGTCAATTGTAAAAGACTGAGAAGCTGCTCTATCAGCAACTTATCATTTTGCACGATCTGCGCAGAAGTAGTGTCATTGGCCTCATGCACTCCAAATACAATGACATTAGACTGCCGCGACATTTGAGCTGACACCTCCTTTAATATTTCGTCTTGTATGTTATTCGCTATACCTTCAACTGTCGTTAATCGACCTTGCAGCTCAGCAGATACGGCAGACACCTCCTTTATCTTTCTCTCATGATCATCAAATTTGTCCGAGATGGCGTTGAGTGCAACATTGATAGAAACAAATTTTTCGTTCAGTGCGTCAAATCCGACGAAGTGTCACCTGGCATATTTGCTCTCGGGCAAAATTGACAGTTGTTGAGTGACAGGTTAACACAGCGTTGAGAACATCTCGGATGAAAAACAGCTAAACAGCTGGGACAACTAGCTTTAGCCTTGATAGTGATTTTTTTGCAGTATGTACACCCAGTTCGATTAAAAGCTCGCCCCCCAGATCGCTAGTTAAAAAGATTTAGATATACGTTCTCTGTCTTAATACAATAAGGATGCAAGATGACTTTCCGAACTTTACTTTCAAGGTATAATTAATAACAACATAAATTTTTTTAACTAGCGATCTGGGGGGCGAGCTTTCAATCGAACTGGGTGTACACTTGTCGGTGCCCCCTGACATACAGGATTCCCGCGCTTTGAGCCGAATCGAAATTTATCAAATACTCACAAATTTATATCAACAATTTATGGACTTGGTTAGGTGTGGTGAGTGTGTGCGCACGTGTGTGTCGGCGTCTCTAGTGTATGGTGAGGTTAATTGTAATAAAAAGGCAATTTTGAGATAAAGCAGGTGTACGAAGAGCGAGAGGTGACACGTTGTAATGCGTATAGGAGAAGGCGACAATTCCCACTACGAAATAAACGGTATTTAGGGCGATTAGAGGTAAGAGCAAGAAGTGAGGTTAGGTGTAGCGGCGTCATGCCGGCAAATAAAGAAAAGGGCGAGGAAAAAAAGGAGGAAAAGCGCATGAATAGATCGATCTCGGGAAGTGAGACGACGAAAACGATGAAACAATCGACTCTGGGCGAAAGTATGAAAGGTAAAAAAGTGGTCACATTTGGCGAGACGACTATGCGTAAGTTGGAGAAAGAGAAAAAATGTGAATGCGAGGAGGTGAAAGAATGGGTAAAAGCAGAGGTAGGAAAGATGTTAAAGGGAAGATTAGAGATGGAAAAATGGAAATTGGATTTACAGGAGAAAGAAATTGTGGTTGAGAAGAGGCTGTGTGAATTAGAGGATAGGATGGAGAGGTTGGAAGAAATGGTGCGAGAGAGACAGGTATATGAAGCGGGCAGCGTGAGTACAGAGTCGGTGAGGTCGGTAACGTCGGGCACGAATAGGCCAGCGGAGGACCCGCGGATATCGACAGATAGTATAAATAGTGTGAGGAGCAATTTAACGGAGAGAGAAGTAGAAAAGTTGAGAAGGTTAGTGGAAAATAAGGATAGGGAAGACCGTAGAAATAATATTGTTATTAAAGGGATCGAGATATCGGGGAGGATTTGAAAACGGAGGTTAAAGAATTTTTGAATAGGAAATTACAAGTAGAGGTTGAGATAGTAAAGGTTTGGAAAAGTAATAAGGTAAATGTAGTCAAACTAGAGTCGATGCAGGAAAAAATCAAGCTGATGAAGAATAAGTCAAAATTGGAACAGACCAAAATCTATATCGACAGTGATTTGACGTTCGAAGAGAGGAAAATTCAGATGAGAATCAGTCAATGGGTTAAAAGGTAGAAAGAGTTAAATAGGAACGTTAAGGGGGGAACAAGGGAGGGTCATGATAGAGGATAAATGGGTTAACTGGGATGAGGTTATCGAGGAGGAAGTAAAAGAAGATAGGAGAGGAAGCAGGATAAGGAAAGGAAATACAAATGGGGAGGAAAATTTTCTGGCGAATAGGGAGAAAAATAAAACATTGTTATACTGGAACGTAGCAGGTGTAATGAGTAAAGATAGAGAATTTTGGGACTTTATCGACAAAGGGGATTTCGTTAGCTTGACGGAAACATGGTTGGAGGAGAGAGGTTGGGAGAATATAAAAAACAGGCTACCAAAAAAGTTCGTGTGGGAGGCTGTGCACGCAGTAAAGGAAAATAGGAAGGGGAGGGCGAAGGGAGGTTTCTTGATAGGGATAGAGATGGGGTGGGCAGGGAAAAGGGTGCAATAACAGAGGTTGTGGACAGGGTGGACTCAGACCATGCCCCGCTTCGGATGGAGCTAGAAGACAGGTGCAGGAGTTACAGACAAAAGAAGCAAAGAGAAGATGATATGTTCGTGGAGGGAAGCAGACGTAGTAGCTTTTCGGGCGAGAATGGAAGAAGAAATGCAAGTAAGTTTCAAGGAAGGCTCAGTACAAGAGGAATGGAACCAACTGAAGGAGGCAATCCATAGGGCAATAGTAACAAAGAAGATAAAGATCAAGAACAAGAAATTGGGATATACGATATGGTGGGACAGAGAATGCAAGATGAGAAAGAGACGAGTGTGGAGAAGCTTGAAGAGGTGGAAAAGAGGGGAAACAGAGAAAAAAGAATACTGGGAAGAAAGACAGAAATGGAGAACAAGGTGTAAAGAAAAGGAAAAAAATAAGAAAGAAGAAATGGAGGTACAACTGAGAAACATCAAGAACGAAACAGAAGTGTGGAAATTCCTCAATAGATCTGGGAAGAAAAGAGAGGCCAACGAGAACAATATTGACATCAACAGTTGGAGAACACATTTCAAGAGATTGCTTGAAGGGGAAGAGAAAAAGGTAGTGGGGCCGTTGATTGGATAAGATCAGCAACGAAGTGTGGTTGTTCGGAGGCTAGGCGGTGTATAACAAGTTGTGGAGGGTGTGCAAGAAGGTATGGGAAGAAGGAAATATACCGGAAGAATGGAAGACGGCGATTGTAATTCCGCTGTATAAGAAGGGAGACAGAAATGAGATGTGAAACTACAGAGGGATATCTCTTTTATGTACGGCTTACAAGATCTACACGGAAGTGCTGAGGAGAAGGTTAGAAAAGGAGGTGGGGGAAAAGAAGATTCTACCGGAAGGTCAGGCTGGCTTTCGGAAGAATAGGTCGACAATAGACAACATCTACGTTTTGTATCACTTAATACAAAACGCAAAGAGAAAGAGGAAGAAAGTATACGGGATATTCGTAGATCTGAAAGCTGCCTTCGACACAGTGAATAGGGCCAAGTTGTGGCAGGTGATGCAAGAGGCGGGTATAAGCAAATATCTGGTAGAGAGAATCAAAGAGCTCTATGTGGAAACGAAGGTAAAGATCAGAGTAGGAGAAGAACTGTCGTTAGAGTTCTGGACGGCGAAGGGACTGAGGCAGGGGTGTGTGCTGAGTCCGGTTCTGTTTAACATCGCGGATATAGAAGCGAGGTTCGAACGTAGAAACATAGGAGGTATAAAAATCGTAAATAAGCGTATATGGTCTCTGGCGTATGCGGATGACATGGTGTTGTTAGCGGAAGTTAAGGAGGCCCTGAAAGACATGATGGGAACCATGAGAACATTTTTCAAGGAAAGAGAGGTGATTTTGAGCGTAGAAAAAACGAAAATAGTGGTATTTAACAAGGAAAGAAGGGAGGGGGTCAACAAATGGTGATGGGAAGGCAAAAGCATTGAAGAAGTGAGGAAGTTCAAGTATCTGGGTTTCAAGTTTAATTGTGAGGGAAACTACAAGGACCACATCCAAGACCTGAAGAGGAAAGGACGGAGCGCGGCGTGCAAAACATGGGGATTAGGGCAGAGGCTAGGAAGAGGGGATTTTGATGGGAGAAAATGGATGTTTGACAGATTGGTAAAATGTGTAATGGAGTACGGGGTAGAGATATGGGGTTAGGAAGAAAAAAAGGAACTAGAGAAAGTACAGGATGACTATGTGAGGTGGATCCTTGCGGTGGACTTTTGTACACCCAGATACTTGATCAGGAAAGAAACGAATACGGTTAAATTAAAGATAGATTGGGGAAGGAGAGCTCTAAAATACGAGGAAAAGGTTAGTAGGCTGGGGAGTGATAGATTGGTAAAATTATGCTGGCTAGAAAAGGAAAGAGATGGATGGAGGGATCAATATAGCAGGGAAATGAGTGGATTCATTAACAAATTAGGATGGAGTAGAATAGGTTTAGGATTAATGAAAGTACGAGGCGAAGACATATGTAGAAATGCAAAGAGAAGGGCGACAGATATAGAAATACAGGAAGTAGATAGGAAAATAAGGGATAGCAATTACAACAAAAGGTATAAATGGATAGCAAAAGATAAAGCACCGAATTATTTGAGGAAGAGCGAGAGAGGTGGAAGCATAAGCATTAAGGCAAGGATTAGATGTGGTAACTACGAAAATGAGAACAAATACTGGTTAGATGAAGAGAAAAGAGTCTGTATTGTATGTAAAAAGGGTAGGGGTAATCTGGAGCATTTTGTGACAGTGTGTGAAGTAGCGAAAGGGTGGTTCAATGATATGGAGGGCTTTGTACAAGGAAAAATAGCGAAGATTGTAAACGAGGAAGCGAACAACGAGGTAAAAAAGATATTTACACGTATAGATATGTTTAGAGACGCAGAATGGTACGAACAATACGGAGAGCATGGAAGGATGAAGGTAGAAGCAAAAACAAAATAGGTTAAAGAGGAAGAGGTAGATTTGAGAACCTCCGAAGATTGTACTACGAGCTGTGAAATACATTGTGATGATAGAATAAGTAGTTGAAGCGTAGACTGTGATACAACAATGTGATGAAGAGGTAGTGTAGAAAATAGAAAATAGAAGGCGGTATAGAGTATGATATTGGGTATGAGTGTGAGTGTGAATCAGGGAAAAGTCTGTAAACCAAGTCCGTTTCTGAGCCCAAAGGGCTGAAATGAAATAAATGTTACTAATGTTATGTTACTATATCAACAATTTATTTCACTCAAAAGTTAACTAATCTATTATACTTAGTCAAATATAGCAGCGATTGAAAAGACGTCTGTATTAGATAAGCGCCATCTATATCGCTAATTAAAAACGCGAAATTATATATTATTTTCTTATCTGTTCCCCCTCTCCTCCCGTTTCGAACTTTTCGAGAACGAAGATTTCCGTGTAATCAGAGAGTCGTTTCGTAATCGCAGAGTAGTTCGTTCGCGCGCCTTTCCGGGAGAGAGCCTTCGCTTCGCGCCGCACGCTCGCTCTCCACGCCGGACCTGGCAATTTCTGTCGCTCACAGTGAGCCCGCGCCGCAGTGTAGTTAAAGTTATGTTCGCGCTTCAAAATACTTGGTTTGTAATCTTCGCATCTTTTATGGTTGTCAGGAGAACCTATTTTTTAAACTTTATTTCAGCGAACTCAACGTTCCAGAGTGACCTGGTGAACGTTAAACGAATTGTTATATTTTCCACGCGCACTAATGGTCACGAGCGATCTTTACGTCCTTTCCGCTTGCTTCGCGCTATACTTCGTGCTTTCTGTATACTTTTTGTCCAATATATTTTGTATTCTTTTTTTTCAATATGTTTTGATAATTATTCTTTAACCTTTTGTTTTATTTTTTTTCCTCGCTTCTGCACCTCACATTCCAGCAAACGCTGTTAGCAATCGCGCTAACACAATTCATTCTCTCATCTAGATTATATTCTTATATCTATAAAATATTCGAAATAGATTAATATTATCATACATGTATATTTATATATATTCAAGTAGTGAAACAAGAAATACATTTGATTATATTCATACAACAATGTGAATTTTATTATTTTTTTATTTTTATATGTTCATTTTTGTTCAAATTTATTATTTAATTCTAAATGACTAAATTAAACATTTTTGTTGCACAATAATTTATTTTATTACACAATACAGTCTTACTTCGTCAATTATTAATATTACAAATATTCGAAAGTTTACAATTTTCTCAAAAGCGTCACGTAAAAATAAGAAGTAGTATATAAAACTTCTTGAAGCATTTTATGGATTGTATGTTATGTTTACGAAATCGTGCGTTAGTTTTGTTGTATATTTGCGATAGTTGTGTATAGATAGCCTTTGTATTTGTGCTGTATTTGTACGTGTGGCGTGTTTTATGCATTTAAGTGGCGTTGCGTTCAATAATTACACTTAACGCTCCCATTTTCCACCTTCTCATTTTCTACGTGCTCCCATTTTCAGCGAAATTTCTTCACCATTTTCAGCGGAAATGTTCCATTTGTTTCGTTATTGAAACGCTATATCCGGTTCGCTGTTTAACCAATAATAACTGAATATCGATGCCGGGAAATTTAAACTTGCTTAATTCATTAATAATTGTATACAGTTTAAGGCAGGTTACAACTGAAACAACCGAATAGAAATAACCAATGAAAATATACATACGCTAAACACGTGCGCAATTGCGCCATGCTGACAATGGGAGCGTTTCCGGTCTCGAACACGTGGAAAATGGGAGCGTTGAGTGTATATAGGATCTTTTAAGAACACATAAGAGTATGTAAAAAGAGTGTTCTTAAAAATAACAAAAAATATGACAAAAGGTAAAACGGAAGAAATTAATGAGATTTAGTATGAACGAGTGAGTGTCGATATGTATATGAGTCAGTAGGTGTGTTGGTAGTTAGTGTACGTGTTAATATGGCATTGACGCCATCGATACAGTAAAAAAATTTCGAGTTTGTTTTTTTTTCCTTTAAAAAATTGGTTCTAGATATTTATTGTTTACTTCGATTCGTAGGGCGTGGCCAGTTACGGGAATGGAGGAGCAGATTGGAGCTCCGACAAGGGACGACCATCATTCCTGAGAATATCTGTGCCCTTGGTTCTGCACACCGTTGCTCGCTTGCTCCGACGTCAAAGCTAGCTACTGACATTTGTGAATTCTTGGGCAACATCTCCTTGACCAAAGGTTCGGCGTACAAATCTCGGAACATGAAAGTCGCTAAGCAGCTATTCCGGAGAGCAGCCACCGTACAGTCTAACTACGAAGTCTCGGATCCGAGGAGAGTCCTCCGGGTAACATTTGGCCCGGGGAGGAGAGAACCTGCAGGGGCTCGCAACCAACGGTTGGACCTGGTATGGCAGCCGTTACTTCGCTAGTCTGTCAGGAGAGTTGCGGGAAAGTCCTGGGCTGTGCCGAAGTCTCAAAACAGGCCCGAGTTCCGGACACGTCAGAATTTCCCGCCTTGCGGGAAAAACCGAGATACGTCGAAAGCGCCCGATATTTTAGCAATGTTCGGGTTAGAAGATCGTACCCAAAGTTCGCTCGAGCAAGGACGAGTGAGCATGCGGTGTAGCGGTAGGGCAGAGAAGCGAGGCGAAAAGCTTTTTGAAAAACGAATGACAAAAGACCAATCTTGCCAAAATAAATTAATTATCTATTACATCAAGTACATTGTGTGAACAAAAATATATAAAAAAATATAAGTAATCAAATGTACTTGAAAATATAAATCATGGTACATCAGAGAAATATTAACGGAATTAATTGCTTTTTGTTTAATTGTTCTTCAAAATTGAATTTGTTAATAATGTAATGAACGCATATGAACCTGTTTAAGGTTTTGCACCTTAGATATTTTATCTCCCAAATTTTGCATCGATCCTTTTTATTTGAAATTCTATTTGTTTTTATATTTCATGGAAACTCGAAGTTTCTTCGAATTTGAAAGAGGATAATGATGTGGACTCTATGTTTTTCTAGAATAATAACGAAAGACAGAGAATAAGATATTAACGCTAAAACAAAAGAGAGCTGACACGTGCATGTATTCGAGTAGCGATTTATCAAGACGAACGATAGTTGTCGACGCTAAGATAAACAGAAATAAGCATAAAAAATGCTATTTTAACGTATATATGGTATTCTAGAGATTTTGAAAAAATGGTGTGAAGATGGCGTCGACACTACTTACTCTATTACGCCTGAACATGCTGGGAGGCCTTTTTTGAAAACTAGAATTTTCAATATTTCCTTTTTCATAAGTCAAATACTATTGTTTTTATTTAAAATCATTCGTGCATGTAACTACTTTCATTTTTTCGGTTTACTATAATTTTATATTTTCATTAGCATACAATATTGTTAGCACCGGGAGAATATTACTGCCTATATAAACATTTTTATAAATGAAAAAATCAAAGCCGATACCGCAGGGCGCCACCTATGCTTTGAACATCACTTTAAGTTGGATTTAAAATTTATCTTTAATCTGAGCAATTATTCGTGGATAATACAGTATAAAGTGAAATTTTGACATAAGATGATTATAGAGTGCTAAATATAATTAATGGTATGCAGTTATGTTTTCTTAATAAACCATAAATCACCATTATCAACACGGTATGCGATAAATTGCACGAAATTTCACTACCATGCTACATGTTTGTGCTTGAAAAAAAATCTATCACAAATGGTGGACAACTTAAGGTAATTCTTCAATGTGTCAAGTGTCAGACACGCCGTCCGGTATTCACGCTGAAGTAGTGAATAGAATTTCAGCAAAATTTGGTAGGATGTGGCAAGAGTGAAAGAATCGTTGGGTATACTTTTTATGGGGAATTAGTGCAATTTAAATGTGTTCCTAAATTGCATCTAAGAACTTGAGGAAGATTTCCTGATTGTATCAGGATTGTTTTTCCCACGGATAGCATCTCATGGGAGGAACGAGAGCACTCGTAAGGACAAAAGGAAAAGGATATACGTATGCTCCAAGTGAAAGTAGAATGTGGTCCAATTCATCCAAAGAGCGCTAATTGAGTAAGTGACGGTGATCTGCCCATTGAGATCGTCACGTCTAAAATATCAAAAATGTGAGACCGTTACAGAGCGAAATACCAAGAGTGTGAGACCGCAACGGAACGAAAGACCAAGAGTGTGAGAACGCAACGGAACGATATAACCAGCTTGTGAACCGTCGAACCGAACGATATGTATCTCATGGGAGGTGAAACAAGTTAAGGTCGTTGTAGGCGGACTTCGGAGCCGAGTTTTTGTTGATCAGAAGAACGAGTTACAACTTCTCTCTGTAGATATTACAAATACCAAGATTGTGAGACCGCAATGGAACGAAAGAACCAGCCTGTTGCGGAACATCGAAACGAATGTTATGTTTCCGAGAAACAAGTTGAGGTCGCCGAAGGCGATATTGTTGATCAGGCGAACGAGTTACAACTAACTTTTGCTTTCAATACTTACGGCTTGTCGCCTCTATTGTTGTTCTCAGGATAAATTTTAGTAAACAGGATAATGGGAGGAATCTCAATTACTGTTGGCGAAGGGGTTTCTGGTGCACCAAAAATAGGCCTTGCCCTGGTAGTTGCACCACAACTGATTCCAGCAATGAAAACTGCTCTCTTGCACAAATAACTGCCACGTAGGTGGCAAATAAAAAACACTCACGGGCGTAAACAAAGTAACAAATAAAGCTTCATTAACTTAATTAATATACAACGGTAGCGTTAACCGCTTTAACTTTAGGCACGAGCTAAGAAGTCGAGTCGAACTATTCCGTTAGCGACTAATAAACTTAAAGCTATGCGCGCAAAATGCGTGGTTACGGCTCAACAATACGTTTTCGACTAAATTCAAAATCGCTATCACTCTAATCAGCGAGAAGCAAAACAGATACGCAATCAAAATACAAGCGGGAAAATAAGACAAACAAGAATAATAAAAGCGAAATAAATTGTAACGCGTACCAGTTATTCGATTCGCAAACAGTTACAATGTTTAGTTTTCTCCCCCCCTTATGCCTTTACACTTCCCAACAGGGGGGTTAGCTTCATTTCCGGCTGACTTTTTTAATGGAGTGCAGTTTTCAGTTTTGGTTTTCAGCCTTGGCGCGGTGCAATTGCGAAAGATTCATGCATCCGACAATTTCAACCTTATGACGCCAAAACTTTGGCGCAGGCGCTGTGGGGGGGGGGGGGCTTTAACTTTATTTCCGGGGAATGATTTTTACTGGACATTGTTGGGGAGGGTTAAAACCCTCCCGGAAATAAGTTTTTAATTTCGGTGCTGTGAAAAAAATTTCCGTACCGAAAACGTTCTATATTTCAACCACATTCCGTTGGACTGGGTTGTTAGTGACATTTCGTAAGATAAATAGGTTACCAACATATTGAGAATTAGAGCACTATACTTAATAGCAATAACAATAAAACAATATAAATTATCTTCCACATTTATCATGTATTATTATAGTGAATATTGAAGAAAGGTTACTTACATTATTATAATTCAGATAGACAAAAAATATTCCGGATCTCTCTGATTAGACTCCAAGATCTTTGTATAGTTTTATTTGCAGCATTTTCTTCTGAAACCTGAAAACATTTAATAATAAGACGAAATGTTTTAAAATAGATCATGTATAAAATGTGTCACCGATTAGTTAAAATTAAATTTAAAATTAATCTGGAAATATATGATTGTAGAGAGTAATATTTAATGAATAATTGATTATTTACATATTTTATTTGTTAACTATTAACATATATAATATAATATATGTAATATTAAAAATTATTTCATTAATTAATAATTGTATATTACTTATCTAAATTAGTTAAAAAACATGGTCCAATTCTCAACTTTTTGGTAACCTTACGAAATGTAACAATGTATAGGTGGATTCACATTACCAGTCGTCAAAACTCGTGACCAACTTAAATCTTAGAACTAAGGATTCTAGTTATTGGACGATTCAAAAATGCTGACTGTACAAGCTAGCCCTTGTCTCGTCAGATCACCATTTATTTCGGTCTCTGCAGAACTCTCTTAATAATGTAAAGTTGGCTTCCATACAGGGGACCTATTCTGAAAATCATGAGACTGCAAAATTGTTCCTTCATGAATATGTCAACGCATCCCCATACTAATTTTTAGAAGGATGAGTTGAGATATTCATGAAGCTGCAATACCATTATTTTATGATATTCAGAATAAGCTTCCAGGCTTCTGTAAATCACTTTATATATTTTACCCAAAATTTTCTGTTCTACAATGACGGAATTATTGAATCATGTTTAAAACTTATATGAATATTTCATTTTATATTTTCTTTAACACTTGACAAAAAAAAATATCGGGCATTGAGAAATTATAAAATATATATGAATAAATTCGCTCTGAAGAACATAAAAAATCGAAATAACTTTTTCCTCAGCCCATTGATAATAATTTACTTTTATTTTTAAATACATTAATATATAATTTCAAATATAATTTAATAAAATTGGGTTGAGGGAATATTAAGCGAAGATTGCTTTTAAAAATTCATTATTAAAAACCTTCTATAACATATTAAGTATAATGGTTATAGTTACCCTTCTGCGAATAAATTTATATAACCATTTTTTACTAAAATGTTACGGCGCAAATTGCTTGGCTGCGTAATGGAAAAATAGACCAGCGCAATTGAACGTCCGGATTCTAAAAGGGCACTTGCGCTCGAGATTCGACCGCACAAATTTCCAGATCGTGGGATATTTATAAAAAAAAAGAAATTATTCAAATTAAATTTTAAGTTGTACTACAATGTGTAAAAGGAAATTCTTCATCTTTTTTGTATTAAACATTTTTTTTGTCATCATTTTTGCTCTTTAACTAGCCACCCCAACTGCTCGTTCCATGTAGCCCTGGTCAACGAACCCTCCAACATTAAAACCAATTACTGTTTAATTTAGTTTCCTTTTTTTTAAATATAATTGTTAAAAGTACACCGCGCCTGTAATTATTTCACCCGTCCAGTTCCTACGCTTTCTTCCACACGTCACCCCCTTTCCTTTCTCTCTGTTAACAACGCGCTAACAAAAATGTAAAATGAAATATTACTGTTGGGTGTCTAAATACTTTTAAATTTATTACCATGTTTAATACACGTTTTACTATTTTGATTACAAAGTTTAAATTTTATATTATTATTTTAAGTAATATGATTTTATCTCTAAGTGGTTTAATTAAAATTTGTAAATAGTTCCAGTCTGTCCGCATGCTGGAGGTGTTGGTCTTTGCGAAATGGTACAACATTTGCAAATGTGGGATTATATCTGTTTAAGTGGAACAACACAACATAGGATGATAGAATATGTAGACCAGCAACACGAACATTTTCAAGATCCTGTAATAATTTCTGGAAAATATTACAAATGCCCAGAAGCACCAGGATACTCAACGAAATTGAAAGATGAATCCATCAAAACATTTTGTTATCCAAATGGAGATAAATGGAAACACGTATACTTAAAATAAAATTCATTCATCTGTTTAAATACTATGTTTAGTAATCGTAATTATTAGAGAAATGTTAAAAAGCATGCATGGTCCACTTGTGACATATGAAAAACTCGTTCAAGTAATACGCCTACAAAAATGTATAAAATTTCATGAACTTTTGAGAGAGTAATTAGGAAGTATGTACAATTGTGCTAAAACTTTATTTTAATGAAAATCGAAAAATTTTTTTTGTTCTACAGTATGTACTTCTCTCACATGAATCACATTTCCACAAAAAGTAAGCCATAGATTAGAAAAAACAAATTTTTAGCACAAAAGTGAAAAAATAACGAATAAACACAACACGGAAAATTAATGATATACTTTGTATTATTACAAAGACGTATTACTTGAACACGTTTTACTTTTGACAAACAATAATAAACTAACGTGACGGCAATTACGGTGATAAAGAGCCGTATTTCAAACATTCACACACGCAAACGACACGCGCACAAAATGATTTTTTAGGGCGGCATCACTGTTTTGTTTGTTTGTATTGTGACGGGGCGCCTTTTTACTGTCCGCCTGAAAACTGCGATTTGAGGGCCCCACCAGTGAGATCTAGCGTCCGCGCGTTCGCGCAACGGTGATACCGCTCGCGAAGGGGTTATTTTTGTTTCAGGAGCAAGGGTGAGGATGTCCAGCTGGTGAATAGGCACCCTCCACCTCCTCGATAGCGAGGTGCGAGACAACCACGCGAATGCCTGATCGAGAATGGATGTGTGCGTGTGAGTAAGTGCGATATGGGATGCAGTATGAGAGAGAAATAATTAATGAAACCTAGGATGAGAGAATGAGTGTCGGTACGAGTATGAGTCAGACAGACTTTTTGCGTTCGATAATAATTTGAGAAATTTTTAGTTAATTTTCTTTGTATTTAAAAATAGTGCAGTTTTGTTTATTGTAAATTTCGAGTCGTATGTTGTAACCAGCACGGGAGTGGATGAGCAGGATGGAACTCCGACGAGGGACGACCATCAGCCCTCAAGAACATCCACGTCCTTAGCTCTGCATCCCGTTACTCGCTTGCTCCGACGTCAAAATGCCGGCTGACCATCTTTATAAAGTCTTGGTCAACATCTCCACGAACAACAGGATCGGCGTCCAAATCTCGGGACATCTACGTCGGTGAGCTGTTATTCCGGAGAGCAGCAACCGTACCGGTTAGCACGAAGTTTCGGATCCGAGGAGAGTCCTCCTCACCCGGGGTAACATGTGGCCCGGGGAGGAGAGAACCTGTAGGGGCTCGCAGCCGACGGTTGGGCCTGGCATGGCAACCGTTACTTCATTAGTCCGCCGGGAGAGTTGCGGGGAAGTCAGGG
>JABFPN010004381.1:0-15304 GCA_022817305.1 Leptoteleia sp. ZL-2020
TTTTGTTTTACCGAAATTATATGACTGTTTTACCGACAGAGCACGGTTCACTCTATTCACAGCATAATTGTTACTAGTTCACCATGTAGGATCAACAGCGTATGGCCAACATTGTCTAGCAATGTTATTCCTATGCCGTTATTTTTTCCCGTGTAGGTTCAGTATTCCAGGATTTATTGCTAAATATGCTATTTATTTTTCTCGGTGTGCTTTACTAACGCGAATTTTCACAATTTCAATGGGCAAATTTACACCGCTTTGAGTATGTGTCAAATTTCCGGTAAAATGTTCAATACATTGGAAACTTATTATAAATAAATATTATATTTAAATTATAATTGAGTTTAATGATGTGAATTTAAAAAGATCTCTATAATAATTTATGATTTGAATCTAATATGTTTAAAATTCAAAACGGATCGAAAAATATACCTAAAATTGGTTTGACTCACTTTTGGCTATACACATAAACATGAATGAGTTAATTTTCCCATAATAAATTGAAGTCGAACTCCAGAAAACAATTTATGAACATACATATAAAAAATTATGAAAGCAATACTAAAATAAATTATTTAATTTAATAAATCAGTAGGAATTCCAATAAATTTGTAAGAATAAATACTTTATTTTGGAATTTATTTCATATTTTATTACAAGTGTGTTCATAAATTGTCTTTTGGAGCTCGATTCCAATTTATGGGAAAATTAACTCATTCATTTTTCTGCGTGTACTTATTCCGATAACGTTATTGGAATATGTGAAATGGAATTGACAAGGTGTTTTAATAGAAGTGGCTATTTGTGATATTGGTAAAATTCAGATATTTCGGATTAAGATTCTAAGCTTTACTTTACATCATCGTCAGTTTTATATTAAAAGAAGCCAATATTGGATTTTAAATTGAATTATTCTTCGGAAGTTTAAATTTCAACGATTCCATATAATTGATTTGGCACTGTAAATAGATTTTTATGCAATTAAGATAAATATATTCAAGATCACATTCATTGTTGTATAAATGTTTATATTAATTAGTTTTGCATATAATTATGCATGATACGATACAAATGTTGAATGTATTCGTCTACTTTTATAGACTGTAAAATTAAAAACAATTGTCCTCGGCATGTAATAAACTTTGAGTCCGTATATTTATTGACCTTAATTCGTTTGAATACATTATTAGATTGATTGAACATTTAATTTCGGTTGCTATGCAAATTTGTATAAAATTATGAATAATGATTGTTTAACAAAATTAATTAATTATACCTGCAAATTATTTCATTTATTAATTGTTGAAATGTATCGGTATTTTCAATAAATTCTCCTCTGATCATTATAATGAATTAAATAAATTAGCAACTGAGGCAATTACTAAAGTCTGTAAAATGTTAAGGAGACATTTTCAGGTTTCTAACAAATTAACGATCAGTTCTTAGCGAAAAATTTAAAGAAACATAAACTGATAACAACTGATATTTACAGTTCATTTAATGAGTTATGGTTCATATTGTCTGATGTAAAAAAGAAAAAAAAGAAACATTAAGTCCCTTCTCAAAAACGAGGCGACAAGATTTTCTGAAATTAAGTATTAAGTGAATAATATTTTTATCAGAATTTTGAGTTTTGAATTACTCTAAGTTTTCTGTGAAACTTTGGATCATATCTTTTTCCATATTTAACATGGTTTAATTTAATTGACTCAAATTTGATATGAAATTTGGGAGAATAATGATGATTCTACGTAATCCTGACGTAACCCTTATAATGGAATTGTTTTTTGTACAAATTTATATGTACACCAACAGTCCGAAATGGTACTGCTGCGAAATGTTAACCGCGTAATTAATATAATAAACAAAAGCTTGCCATTAACCAGAAAAATTGTTTTACGGTGAGTTTTATCAACTTCGACATTGAATTACATTCCACGAAGCTTCGAGAATAAGAAGAAAAAGGCGGGTTACGTTCGTATTTATAAGAACGAAAAATTTCAATGCCGGGATCCGAGGAGAGAATTGAGTTGGGCAAAAGTTTTATAGTCGCTTAGGACTTTCGAATAGTTTCTTTCCGCGTTGGAAATATAGTTACCGACTCGAGTCCCAGAAGGCGATGGCGACGTCCTTGCTCGATGTCACGAATTGCCAGGTTAATTTCTCCCTCGCCGTGTCCCTGCCGAGGATGTTGACTCCGCTATTCTTATCGACCTTGTTGTACGGGGTGGGATCCGGATAATTTTGGTGATAGCTCCCCTTAGACCGTGTTGCAGTCACGGCGTGGCTACGTCCAGACCATCGGACTTTTCATCACTGGCTTGTAGTTTATCTCGACTGTTTGCGCCTCAAATTCCGTCACTTCGATTTCGACAAATACATCCCAGATGACTGGCCGCGCTTCGGATAACTTTCCTCGTATCTAGAGAAAAACTTGAATTGAGAGTTAACCGCGGAGAGCGTATAAAAATGTTCCGACCATCTCTCGATTTGGAATTAAAGATTGAATGCTTTAATTCTCAGTGATGGAATTTTAATTGAAACGTGGAATCAATGTGATACACTGAGGGAAAAAGTCTCCTGAAAATTTACTGTACTTTATGGATAACGTTGGCATAAAAAAAAAATAGATATGTAATAATCTACAATTATTTAAACATTCTATTTCCAATGCATTATATTTCACGCGAACCATGGATAACATTAAAAAATTCATTGTTGTTATTATTATAATGTGAAACAATGTAATTAAATTATCTTTTACCGAATGTTATGTTGTTAGTTTTCCTTACAACTTATTAGGTTTATGCTAGGTTCGGAGTTTGATATTTTCCTAAACTTGTCTCAAAAGTTTCAGTCTATCGCTTAATAAAAGTAAGTGAACTCTGGAGGCGTTTTGTAATAAAGTATAAAAGTAGTAAAATAAATGACATTCTTTTTTTTTTCCGCGAACACTGGAAAGAAATTTACTTCTTCATTTTATTCCTTACATAATTATGTTTAAGTGTCTTTACATGACCATAATATTGAGGAAAGTTGAAATTACAATATTAGAATTCAAAGGACATTGCGAAATCGACCTAGTCTCTCCGGGAAAATCAAGAATCAATTTGACGTGAAACTGAGATGTAGTTATTAGTCCCCTGCGCTGCTTTCTCTTATCGAAAGAAAAATAATTTCGTTTTCTTTAATTGAGTGACTTTGTTTATGACAGATTCAATTATCGTAATTGTGAAAAGTAATATAAATTATACTCATTGTTATGATATAATACTCCATTAAAATATATTCGTATAAATAAAATAATAAATGAAACATGGTACAATGCGGGAGATATGCATTGTTACAAAATATAATTTAACTTATTTTATACAGTTACTAGCTTCCGCTATATTGTACATTTATTTATTATCTTTTTCTTGTATTGATAAATTACGAGAAACTAATGGACAAAATTGCTGCTTATTATATTTGTAAATTCAATAAAATTGTTAATTATATTTTATATTTTATATTTTATATTTTGTAACCCAAAATACGGGATATGTAAAATATACATTTGCTTATAAATTATAAGGTAATATATATACGTAACTCATCGTGAATTCTGGGTCCAATTAAATTTTGACTTTTACCATGATTCGTATAAGTTGTGCATGCAATGTTAGTTCAAAAAGGTGTGCCAACTGGGGTCGTTAATGTCTTTGTTTTTGCATAATTTTCCATCGTAGTAACTTTGATGCCGTGTGTAAGCGACGGCTAGTGGAGAAAGTACATTTCGCTTAGAGTAAACTAACTTTGTGTTGTCATTCGCATAAATGTTCTACGAACGATTTTGTTATGAACACGCTAAGTTTGAACGTTAATTCATCTCAGCGTTCGGTTGGCCACGTCCCTTTTTTAAGAGATTAATTCATGTGATTCTAAAATTCATCCCCTAAAATGCAATTTTAATACGTTTTTTAACGAAACAGAATTTCTCTAAGATACGTTCAAATTTTCAGTGATAATCTCGAATGTTTTGACGGTATAAAATTCCACACAAAGTTCTTCCTCGTTTTATTAATTATCATTAAAAGTAACGCAGATATATTATTTCAATGGATATAATATAAAAGTACTGAAAATGTAAAGTTGGTTAATTAAGATCTTCTATTATTAAGTTCATCGAATATAAAATATTTAACATTATCAATTGAATGAAGTAAGAATTTAAAAATGTGATGGAAAACAGTTAAGTACACGTTATGCACGATATCTGTGGCAAGGTTTTGTAAGATATGGAAATAAATCAAGTTATTAAAAATATATTCTTCAACAGTATCATTTTTCGTAATAGTTTTCCTCTACATCGGAAGCGTAATTTCTATTCTCAGGAAATTCATTTGTTTCAGACCTCAATTCGGCATTATATTTTTATTTTACGCAAGTGGCATTATTATTCGAGAAGTTTCAATTGGTCAATTTCAAATTTCCCTCAAAATTTCGAAAATTTAAATTTAAAAGTGTGCCTCAGACATGTACCTCGAGGTGTATATTATAATATACACATACATACACTGCACGAAATTCATCTTTGAGTTCGATATACAATCGGGCGGTGTTCTTGACAGTGCTATCGACTTCAGTGCTTTCAAGATCTTGCCATTGACCTGGCTTCATGTAAATGGCATTTTAAAGGCAGTTCAGTGCACTTAGTCTCAGTTTTTAAACTCATTTTATTTTTTTTTTATACAAATTTCCTTCCCGCCGTCTTATTTAATTAAATATTTGTTCAAGTAAACTTACGTGCCGAACAAAAAAGACATTGTAAGATTTAATTAAAATTTCATTAAAATTCCATCGAAGTTGGAATTTTCGAATAAATTATCCGACCGATTTTACGGATTTATTATCCCTTTCATATCAATTGTTTTCTTAGCTGATTTTTTTGCGGTGTATTACAAGTAATAGCTTTAATCTTGATCTTAAGGATCGTATAATTTATGATTTTTAAATGCCACATTGTTCGATGGTAATAAAAAAGTTATTGGTTGCACCATTAAAAGCTGCTAAAGATTAGCGAATCTGTTTAAAAAGGGTTCGAGGGATTTGGAAATGTTCTCTTTGAAGTTTAATCCCGCGACTAAAACATTTTTACGTCGAAGACGTAGACCTGGTTATAAAACGAATTTTCCCTGTAAATTATTATTTTTAATTTACGCGAGCTAATTTAATCAAAGGGAAGCCATTTAAAATACGTGCCACTTAATTATGACTGGTTAAAATATTATTGATCGATTGATAATACGAGCGTGAGAAATGGGCACTGGAATTAAAGTAGGACTTCTTTAATGGTTTTAGATAATATGATCGATATCTCTAATTTTTGCTATAAAAGCAGTAAAAACACAAAATAGACTGATCAGAAATATAAATGACGTGTACTGTTATTTTTACAAAAATTTAAGAATTAATTTGAATACGCAAATATAAAACAATTATCTTTTTATCATACTAAGTATTAGTGGATAAACAATTTGTATTTTTATTTTTATTTTTCTCGAAGTACCAATGTAATATTGTAACGAAAAATAAAATATTAACAAATCACCAGAATAATAATAATAATCTGAAAAAGTAGTTGGAAATTTTACTTGAAAAACTGCTTTGAAATCAAATTTAAACTGCAATAAATACTCGATGCAATTACTGTAATTAAATGTTTAAAGAAAGGAATTAAAGCCTTCTTCAGCTGAAGCTATCACTTCAACGTCCGCGATAGCATCGTTAATTTATCCCTTTCAACTCTGGCATCTAAAAAAGTGTATTCTCAAACGGATTAAGACGAGGGTCGTGGGGAGGGGGGCGCAAGTTCTAAAAAGATAGCATGACTTTTTACGGCGCGCAAAGTCGAAAATAAGGTCAAACTGCGAGGAAAGATAGTCATAATTGAGCGTAGCCGACTTTGGTGCGAAACAATCCCGATAACTAATTTTAGCAGGAGCGGCGGCAAAGGAGCCGACACACGGCCGGAGAATATTTCGCGCTCGGCGGGCGACGGGAAGTAGTGAAAAGGAGCGATAGGGAAACTGACGCGACAACGAAGAATCGGGACGGGCGGGCAAGTATGCGCGCAAGTATTCCAGCGCGGGAATGTGTAACGCGGTGTAACGCGCGCACTTTCTGTTTTCAAAACGACGTATTTTATCGATGCGATACGCGGACTGTTAAATTTATCTGCCTCATCGTTGTTTTCATTGCCTCAAACTCGGTCCGCTGAAACCGTAAAGAACTATCGTAAATTCAAGCCTTAATACTACGCGTATGTATAGATTCGGAGTACATAAAATAACTCCCATTTCCTGTACCGTCGGCCACGTTTAAAAAACAAAAAAAACAGAAAGAGTTCTATTTTTAAATTTCCGAACCAGTTTTTAATTTAAACGAATGGAGTGGGGCGTCGGTTGTTATTAATGCGAACACTTTTTTAAAAAAATTTATATTTTATTGAAATTGCCAATCTTATATATTATATTTATTTAATTTAAAAAAATCCCATTTTATTGAAATATACCTTTTGCTTTAATCTTGATCGATCTGGGTGTCAAACAATAGTTTGAGGTTGGAAATACATGTTATGAGGTTAGAAGTAACTGTCTATTATCCTTACCTTAGTAAAAATGAAACATATATGAGTTAAGAAAGAACAAATGTGTTCATATATGTTTCATTTTCGCTAGGATATGAATATTGAAATAATGAACGTTCTTGCAATGAAATGATGATTTTTAAGAGCGCAATTTAAGGTTTCAATTCCCTCTTTTCCATACTTTCGTGAGCTTTTGGAATTTCTTGCATTTTTCGCGCCATGATTTCCAATTTGGGCAAGTGTTTATGGCTTGGATTAAATTTTTGTTATTTTACGTTACCGACCTATAAGTGTAATCCAAGGGAGGAAGCGTTGTAAGGTCTCAGTTATCGAGTCGCGATATTGTGAGGATTTTAGTTTAGGATTCAAAGAGAATTAGAGAATTTAGGAGATTTCTGGAACGCTTTACCTGCTTCTTGGTAGGTGGGTTATTGTACCGAGTGGGAAGTGTGCTACACGGAGATAGGAACTTTGTTATTGTAGTTACTGCGAACCTTACAGCGTGTTATGGCTTACGGCTCTTCTTGAGTAAATGTGTTCGTCAAAGTTTCGCGAATGGTTATTAGAAATGAATTACAGTCGGGCGTATAATTCTTTTATTATCTCGGGATAACTATGGCGCGCAACTATTAAACTGATTTGTTTTATTGAATTACTGTTTAACGAAATGTAATAGCGAAAAGTTTATCCGCGGCCAACTTTAACGACGAGTTTTTGCGCGCTCGTATGTAATTTACAAACAATGCTTGTAATATAGATTAGCACAATTCAAATAGTTAGCAGAACTTGCGTACTATTCTAAAGTAGAAGTTATTGCTGTGTGTATGTGTGTGGGTATACGCACGCACCACTACTTTTCATGCAAATCAACATTTATTGCTCCAAAATATTTCTCAAGATATGCTGAAATAAATGGCGAATTAATTTCATACAGCTGATTCTGGATTGAATTAATTTCAGTCTGGTTAGGTCTTGAAAAGTTGATGCAAATTGTAGTAAAATGATATAATCAAAATTCAGATTTATAGGGTAGTTGGAATTATGGTTTTTTTAGTGGAAATAACTAAAAAACTATATGCGTTAATCGAGGAGAATACATTTTAAACATCATTAATAAAAAGTATTATATTATATATATAAAAAATTATTTGCAAATATATGAATCAAATTTGTCGATTACTTTTTCCAACTTCACTCAGAAATCTCCTTTTATCGCGGAAAAATTTTTATGGTTGAAAATAATATTAAATTCTGAGAAAATTAATTTTAACTTTTGCCTTTTTACTTTTAGAAGCAACGATTTTATACTTTTAAGTGGAGAAGGTTGATCTCGCGTGTAATCGTGTGTACGGAAAATATTATTAACTTGTTTCAATAACAAATATTTTTACTTCTAACGGAAAATAATTTCTCAGTTTGTCGTTATTCGCGAAGTTCTTTCATGATTTTATAAACAATCTACCGAGTTCTTAATTGTAACTACAATCATATTTATTTGTTTTGTATATCGTCAATTTTGTATATCATCATATATCGTCATATATACGTTTAAGATTGAAATTACATTTAATCAAAGCAGATTTACTTTGGAATGGAATTTTTCAATGTTTTATTATTCAGCATATTAAACAAATATTTTATTTTTCAACAAATATTTTACGAAGTTGATAAATACGTATTTTATATTTCAATCACATACAACTATATAATTAATAAACGTTTGTAAAGAAGTCCTGCTTTATCAAACTGACGTAGAATAAGATATTAAATTATCTGAATGTAGTCGATGACATCTCGTCGAGTCAGTAACTAGAGAAGGAATATATTTTCTTCAGCGAAAATAGGCGGGCTTTAAATATTTAACTAGCCAACAAACTTTAGATCTCAACTAATCACTTTATGTCGTGGTCAAAGTGCAGGCAGAAGATGAATATGCAACAGATTTCAATCAATGGTTCATCTGTTTTTTCCAACCTGATAAGCATGAATTTATGCAAATGAGAGGCATTGCGGGTAAAAGGTCAACAGACGAAGGAAGAATATCCAACCCTTGTCGCGTACTAAAAATATTGTATTTTACGCGGGAACGTAAGAATGGTTCTAATATTTAATTTTAATTTCAAATGTAATCCCACGGGTGATATTTTTATTTGAAAAATAAATGTATAATCTATAAATTTTAATGCCTTTAATTTCAACTACTCGGATGAAAATTTATCCTATCAAAGTTCCAATTGTGGCGAACAATATTGGGCCTATATTGGGTTCTAATACTGGTCAATTTTTGTCCAACCTAAGACCATTATGGTTTAAGTAAGTTAATTTAAGAAATTTCATGTAAAATTTGGATAAATTATGCTTTGTTGTCGAGAAAAGTTGCAGCTTACAAAAATTAATAATTTTGTTACATGGATTAATGAATTTTCGTTAAAAAACAATGTCATTTATTATACTATAAATCTTGGAGATTTTGGAATCTGATCATGTGTAAGCGAAAGTTATATATTTAAGTAATAAAAAGGACTTAAATAATAGGCTAAAAAAAACTTCAACATATATACGTGGAGATTAAACATTATATTTGCGAACTTATAACTGGTTTCATAAATTGATTAATTTCCTTTTGAAAAAAATTACAAACAAAACTAAAACGTCGAAAAATTTGTTTATTTAAAAATGTGCGCGTACACGTGAAATGCTAATGCTGATTAGGAAATAGCTCCCAGGTGGATAGGTGAACAGTTAGTTAATTTTCAATTACCAATCCCGCTGCGTTGCCATGCGGTCAACGGTTAACACTGACGGATTATCGCGGCCGTGATCGGATAGATTGGGTGACAGACGATCCAAATACCTGTAACCTTGTATACCTCTGGTCAAACTGCTGATTGGATGAACACGATCGCCAATTACATTAGGTATTCGCAAAATTAAACGCGGCTTCCTATTTGGGATTTTCCCGTCGCTTTTGTTTTGATCTTAATTGCGGATTTTGGAAAACGGCTCCCGACCACCGTGGCGGTGTAATTAACGATTTGAAAAATACATACTTCCGCGGCGGAGGAATTACCCAGCAAAATTATGGCATTTAAAAAGCAACGTGTGAAATTAATTATACAGAAATGAGCGCGGCAAACAGGCAACTGATATTTCGTATGGAAATTTTATGGGCGAAATGTGAAGTTGAATAATAAATAATAAAAGTGTAAAAGTATACATTTGCATAGATATTAACGTATAAAATAGTGGGCACGATATATTCGAATGAGATCATTTATGCATTGTGTGCTTTTTGTTCCAAAGATAATGTTATTCGGATGAAAATATATCCCCGGACAAATATTGATGGATTTTAAAAAGTTTCGTTGCAGCGCGGGGAATAACTTATTTTGCGATTTTTATGAAATATTGTCCACTCGAAATTTTGATTTTCATTTTTACACCGTCAGAATTCGACCAAAGAATCGTATGCTGGAAGAAATTGCAACATTTTATTAATGCACTTTTTACATGTTGCTCTATAAATTTAGTGATTTTAACATTACATTTTTTTATTATCGATCGTTTTAAAATATTGTGAAAAATGTTTTGTTTTATCTAGTACATATTTTTTTGTTAACTAGATATCATTTTGTTCATAAACCGTTTATTGAACTATGGAAAATCATAAAATTTTATCCATAAATATAAAAGCGTACTAGTTATCTTTGCAATTATTAATGCTTCGTTTCAAGAGAGCAGAGTATTATTATATTCTTAATAATAATTAAAAAAAATTAATTTTAGATCAGCATGTTAAACAGCATTTAATTTAGTACCGTCAAATTCGTAAACTTTTTACAAAAAATTTGCATTCTTTTCTCTCACAGTATGATTATTAAAATTAGAATCCTAATTGAGTGCAATTTTATTCTCCATTAAAAAAAGTTGTTAATTATTTTATTAAAAATTTAACGAAGTAATGTAAATCCATATACTGTTATCGAATAATAAAATATTAATATCGAAATTATTAATTCGTATCCATACCATTATAAGGTACTGTACTTTTTTTTTACTATTATCATTATTAAATTCTAATAGAAGGCTAAAGTAGAAAACGTTAATTTAATGTTGTTAACGTCAATATAATACTTTTTATGCCGATATTCTTATATATTGTATAATAAATGTAAAAAAACATCGTGTCACTATTTAGTCCTCGATTTTATTATAAAAACGTGTCGCGATGAAAGTTTTTCGTTAATTATCTGTATTATCTCGCCGTAATAAAGTGTCGAAATTATAATATAAAAACATTTCCGGGGCGTCATATAATTAGTGCATAAAAGATTTTAATAAAAAGGTCCGTATAATTTGACAAACCGTATAAAAATAGTTAACGCTTCGTCGCGATGAATTTTCTTTCTTGATACTGTCTTCCGTAGCCGTACTTACTCTTATTTAATTTATTCATAGCGTGGAACACGAGACACTTTTCTATCTTGTTAGTAACTCGAGCTTCTTTCATCAGAAAGTTTCAATGCGGCAAATCCATCGTAATTTATTTCGAGCTGGAGTCCTCTTTCCCGTGACAATAAGACATTTATAAATCTGCAATCGACGGCTTGTCTTGCGAAGCCCCGCCGATATTTGACTCGATATATACATATATATGTGTATATATATTTTTTTAAGTGCTCTCCAGCACTTCCGGAATGCCGATCGATTGCGAATTCCGATCTGTGATTACGGCTAACTGTAGCGTCACGAAATGACACTCGCGCAACAGCGCATTATGTTTCTATGTTAAAGTTATCTCCATCAATCCTTCCGGTGTCAACCTGTAACGCAATGACACTAATCTCAAGAATTTAAGAGATTTCGACTCTGTCAGTTGAAATTTCCACTCCGTGACTGAAAGGCATGGATTTAAACGCGTCATAATAAATGAGAATTTAATCATTTCAATCCGTCTCGCTAAACAATAAATTATAAACGACGATACATTGGTCATTTGGTTATATTACACTGAGAGAAATATACTCAGAATATATATACGATTATTGTGACACGTGTTTTCTTAGCAAATGTTTGTAATTTGATGAGGCAGTGATTTTAAAAAGTACTATTACTGATAGGACAATCATAATTTAATTTAAAGTGTATATCTATATTATTTATATATACAAAGTTTTTTTTTTCCTTACGGTAAGTTTGTTTTTTATTTTTTTAGTATTCTATTTAATATTCATTCATTATAGCGTGCGAACGCGCGACTTAAAAGTTGACTCTAACATTGAGAAAAAAGAATTGCGAAAAATACTAGACTTTCTGGTAAACGCTAGATATACTTGTCTCATTTTAAGAAATACTAGTCAAGTCTAGCAAAACATGCTAGAATATTTAATGTATATTCTATAACATATTAGTATAAAATGCTAGAAATTGAACAATAATAATTAGATTTCTAATATATTTTACTATACTCGAATAGTATTTCGTATAATTAGGCAAGTATATCCGGCGTCACTTTTTGTTATTGTTTCGAAATCGGCCACGGCGAACATGTAACTCTCAATTTTTGATTCGATCATTTTTGACACCCGATACGAGAAGCAGCGGGCCACGATTACGATTCATAATTCGCGCGGAAAGGTAGTAGATAAAAGGCGAGCCAACACCGCCGAGGAGCGGAATAATTAAAAAGCGTTATCAAAAATAAGCAACCGTGATAAATGGCCGAATTAATAATTACATTACGCAACAAAGTGTATTGCAGCGAATTAATGTATATATCCGTCGCGCAGATTACTCCAGAAAAATGATTCGCTGACGCTCGACATCGAGTTCGTAATGAGACACAATTAATCTTCCTAAGATTCTTATCGCTTCCTCGATACGAAGTATCTTTAATGATTAATTGATTATCTGATACCTGGGAGATTTATCGAAGGAACTTGCCAAGTTTCTTTCGTGTACAGTATATATTAATTTGACGTGAAGGCGTAACGACGGAGTATCTTAAATTAATCGAGTCGCAGCGACGCGAAATTCGCGCGGCAACTCTGAACATTCGAACCAGCGTGCGTGAATATTTATCCTAATGTATTTTAAAGTTACGCCAAAATGGCGAGCGGCGAACTAAATTTCGGCCAAGTTGGGCTGAATTTTAGCGCAGCTATGCATCGGGGGGGGGGGAGGGGGGCTAATGAATCGATTGTCTTCGGGCTGCTAATTATAAGACGCGCGCTCACTGCCAAAGTCATTTTCACGCGGCGCGTTTATTGACCCGACGAATTATTTAATACCGATGCAACGACCGTGCCGCTCGCTACGTTAATTGCTGTTTACATTTAGGGTCTCGAGCGCAGTGCACGTGTTACGCGTTTACATTTTTTTTTTTCTTCTTCTTCTTTCAACAGGGAGCACTGAAAAAGTGGATTGTTAAATTAAACATCTGGATCGTTGAAACGTCGAATTCTTTTCACTTCAATGTTTGAGTTTGCAAAGTGTCAAATGAAATATGGCTTGAAATAATTGTTACGTTTACGAAGAAGATACTGAAAAAAGTCATTAAGAATTACTATACTGGAACCTTAAAACGCAGTGGTTTGTACAATATGGGAAAAATTACCAAATCAGCACAGTAAAAATTATGATAAAACACATCAAAGTACTTGAAAATATGGTAATTTAACTGTGTTGATACGGTAACTTTTCCTATATTGTACAAACGAGTTCGTTTTAAGGTTCCAACACAGTAATTCTTAATGCTTTTTATTTTCAGTATATATATATTTATTTCTAAAATAGACTTATTAAAAAAAATGTCCCTATATGGGATTTCAATTAATTCGCAAAAAAAAATTATTACAACAATTAATAAATTTTGCCACGTACGACCAGAACAAGATAAATTAATAGACAAAAAATTCCGAAAGTAATTAACTGTGCGCTGACAGTCTTGGATTGTTAAATCAGCAATCTAGCTATCACCATTTGGTTTGCTAATAACTCAATCATTAATATTAATATGCAAATTGCAAGTACAGCAATCCAGATTTTAATCTGTTCTGCGTGAGTGCAAGACTCTTATAAACTATGTTAATAATCCTAACTTTTTTAAGGTTACGCATTGTCTTTTAATCATTGTAAGATTTGCATTGTCATCGATCGTGATTTTCGCAAAATACTAAGTAACAAATTATATTTTAGATTACAGGTTATACATTCTTTATGTAATTTATGTATAAAAAGCAGTATTACTTAAATTTTTGATATACTAAATAGTATTCAAATTACATCAATAATGATTTCAAGTTAAAATCAATGAAAAATTTTGTTTCATCAGCAATTCTACTCAAAGTTTTTAAGAACATTTCCTTTAGTCGTAAATATGCACCTATGTACCTAGTAATGACTTCTAAATATTATACAATATGAAATAAATAATATTTATAAATCGAACTGTTGAAATTTATATAATTTACCACTTTACGTTGAATAAACATTTAAATTTCAAAGTCCACCAAACAACTTTTACTTTCTTATAAAATTTCCTTATTGTACAAATACAACAGTGTATTTGTACACTTATTCTTATCACTGGTAACAGCATTAAAATGTTAATTTAATTTAACAGCCACCCTCTTAAAATATTGATGCGACCATACCGGTGGTACTCGGCACCAATAATCCTCCAAAAACGTTATATTTAATTCGCGACGGTGAGAAAGCTCGGCTACGTACTGGGCGCGGGATAAATTTTGAGGAAAGGCCGATTTTTCGATGAAACGATTCGCTCGGGACGTCGGTTTGTGTACCTTGGCGGTCGACCAAAACCGCGCCTCGTCGCTCCCGCGTGCCTCGGATTTTCGAACAAACGCGAAAAAAGAATCGCTGGCATCGCGTCGGAATTCGCGCCCAAGCACGCGCGCCCATTCGGCGGAATTCGCCGGTGTGACACCCGCCTTCGGGAAAATGTCGGCCAGCCGGCTCTTCTCAGGTGCCCTCCCCAATAAAAATGAAACCGAACGTGGCCGGGACCATGCCGGAACCAGACCAAATAACCTGATCGGGCAAGGATCGGGCATATAACACCGGGTATTGGTACACTGAGAAAAAAATTAGTATAAAAATTACTAAAACTTCTGACGTTGAGGGGATATAGATTATGATATTTATACAATTACTATACACTGTAAAAAATGTCCATTTATTTTAACCAGATTATTTTAATGATAAGTGGATTTTCCACTTGACATTTTGATAAAAATAATTCCGATTACTATAAGAATAATATTATTATGCTTAAAGGAAATCGTGTTAACGATATGATAAATAGTTTTAAATTAAGCATAATTATATAAGAAGACTGTCCTTTTATAATAAGCGTATTATTTGTTTCAGTGCATCAATATAATAATATTGTTTATATGGTATAATACACTGAGAGAAATAGATAGTTAAAATAATGATCTAGATAGTTTTTCTGAATATCTGTTTTATATCTATATATAATAATATCTTTATATATATATATATATTTATATATATATAATAACTTTAATATCTGTGGATAGTAGAGCACACTACTATCTGGATAATTTTTTGAACTATTTGGATAGTAAATTAAACTGTCAATAAAATAATAACCTGCTAATACGAAGTATAATGAATTAAAAACCGAAC